>STHB01027347.1:0-11062 GCA_018908115.1 Anopheles rivulorum
GGATGGAACTCGCCGTCACCGGCGATCACCTCACCATCCTCGCCATTATCAAACGCTTCGGTGCTGGCAACAAACGGTTCCTGTTGCTTACTTTGCGTACACTTCAAGCCGTAACTTCCGGTGCTGTAGAGCACTTTCTTCGTCGTTCGCCCCTGGTGAGCTGGTTCGCTCTTAAAGCTGTCCGATTTTGCACCATTGTCCTCGCTGCTGATGCCTTCACGGACGTACGGACAATTTTTCGGACTGCAGTGAAAAAGTTTTAAAAAAGGGAACGATATCAAATTTCGCGTCAAACTGTGGCTTGTGTCTGTGCGTCGAGCACGCCACAAGACTGGCCGGGATGCGCTGACGCGCCATCGACCAAGCTGCCCACTTCGTACGAGTGCATGATAATAATAATAATAATAATTGGATATAACCAACACTCGGGCGGAAGGCACTCTTGAAATAACACTGATAAGCGTGTACAGACACATCCAATATCTTGCTATGCACCAATATCACCACCAAACGGGGACCGTCTTCCATGGGCTAAATCTCTGCTTGGTTGAAAACACGCCAGACTTTACTTCAACAACTGGCCACACGGTGCATGGGGAGCGGTTTTTCTCACCTGCACTCTACTCAAAGGAGACCCAGCAAAAGCATCCACTCGATAAAGGTTTTAATTAAATACATGTAGACGCATGCCCGGAGTGCTGCCAGAGTGAAAGGAACACCAGAGCAACTACTGCGCCAAACAGCATGTGCAACTTGTACGGCTGTTTGTTTTAATGATACCGAACCCATACCAGTTGAACCCGGGTGCAAGCCAAAAGGTGAGAAAATGTGAGATTTGCCGGGCCATAATACAGTCGCTTTTGGGGGTGAAAACTTTTCCACGTTGCACTGGGAAGAACTGGGACCGAAAGGTATACATCAATTTCAATACCTCGCAATCTCGCCGCTGTCCACACAGCATCTTGAACGGTGTGTTGGCGAGGCATCGCGTGCCACGCAACGGTCCAAGATGGTTTTCCCATTTTCCCACCTCGTGCAAGCTAATGAACCAGGCGCACGATGGCCAGCTCCCATCGCTCGTTAGCCATCGATCCCGTGGAGATTGGGTGTTAAGGGTGGTTTTGCGATACCGGTTCTGATGGACCCTCCCGGAGCTCCATCCACAACATCGTTAGGGCGCGGTCATTAAGCCTTATCGATGAAGCGATTATGACGCATCGAAAATGTGTATTATTTGCCCATTAATCCGGAATGGGCATCGTTCGGATGGGACACTGCACGTCACGACCTGGTGACAAAGTCATTGATTTTTCGATCATTTGGGTATCGTGCTGATGATGATGATGATGGTTAAGATGGCTTTTTTAAAAAAGGTAAAAGAATAAATAACTTTCCACAAAACAAAGTACATTTAAGCACAACTTAATGGACGTGTTAAATGTTTGCTTGCTTTACTTAAGTAATCTTTAGTTTAACCTTTAAAAAAACATAGCTTCAAAACTAAAACCGGTTATCAGCTTCTATAAGGAACCAGCAAGATAAGGGAAAGCTGAAGTCCTACCCGAAGTCCTTAATTCCAACGCTCGATTACCACAAAACCCGTGAAGGGTGAGAAAATCGAAACACAAAGCACCATTTACCCGGTCGGTTTCGATGGTCGATCGGTGGAACATGCGCTACATAGTGCGCTACGGATCATCCTCTCAGGCGCAAACAAGACGGTTACGGATGCGAAACAAAGGAATCTGAGATGAGAGAGGGAAAACAACGCTGGATATACTTTCGACTTTGAAGATCCTCCTGTTGCGAATCTCGTCAATGAGCTCTTACGCGTTGGCTAACAAACAACAAGCCAGCAGGGAGAAAGCGAACAAAAAACAGAGTCATTCTGGACGATGATGCCTCGAGAAAGGAAGGAAAGAAAGAAAGAAAGAAAAAAAAAATACCCTCCATCAAACCACCCTTAAAACCGCAACGCGGGTGGTATCACGTGACGGGACGGCTGAGAACGCATCAAGCATCCTTCGGGTGTAAAGCCACCGCACGTGAACTGAAAGGTGAAAGTGAAGCTTGAGCCGTGGCAAGATTGAACGTTTGTACGTTCGTGGGGGAGAACAACGAAAACAAAAAAAAAAAACAATTCCACCAGCTCATCAATCGTTCGATGGCCGAAACGATGGCCGATATTTATATGGCCTGCTTTAGTTTTTTGGTTCGATTTTTTTTTCTTCCTCCTTCTTCGGTGGGTTGGAAAAGTCGATCGCAGCAGGAGCACACTACCCACATGCGATGGTAAAGCATGTTGAGTATGGTTTTTGTTCCCTCCCAAAAAAACAGGGACAGAAAATAAAGAACATTGGAATTGGAAAATCTGACGGAAAAGCGTGTGTCAACCAAACCCGGTGTGTCAGTAACGGTACGATGATGGTGGAAAAAAAAAACCCCAGTAGGCCCTTTCTCTCTTTCGGCTCTTCTCTGGCCGGTAATGATGCTGATTATGATGACACCGTTCCGTTGCTTTGGATGTTGGACGCGTCCTACAGGTCGTCTTTCGTCCATCGATCGTGATGACAATTCCCATTGCAACCAAAGCAACCCTACCGACCCGACGCTCGCCTGCCCGAATGGAATTAAAGGATATTTTCAATGACAATTTGATCCTCATTGAATAATCAATAGCGCACAAACGGTGGTGGTAGTTTGTGGCTTCGGGTTCTTTTCGTCCTTTTAGCCCATTGTTCTGCCCAACTCAGAACGCTGAGGCGCTGGGAGTGTGAAAATTATCCACCCGCCGGGATGAAATCTGCCCATGACGTTGTGTGTATGCGTGTGAAAAGAAGCGAGAAGAAACAAAACTCACCACCCACCGTGGTGACAATCTCAACGATGCTCACAGTTAATACCGGAAGCACAAAACGATTCCCTCTTTCCCCCCCCTCCCCCTTTTGGCGCCCCTTCATTCCCACACCCACCCATTAAAGTGTGGCCATTAGAACCGTTTGCCATTGGGTTTTGATTCAGTTACGGCGTAGAAATTCGTTCGTGGGCCGTGTTTCGATGATATCTTCATTTTGTTTTCTCCTCCACCATCCAACGGGCTTTACGGGGCGGATACCGGTCGTTTATGACGTTCGGAAGGAAGGAACATCGTCACACAGTTTTGATGTATTTTCTTCTTTCTTTCTCCGTTTTGTTGCTATCTCTTCGGCAATGTATTTTTCTTACCAATTCGCTTCTTATCCTCTCGATGACTTTTATCATCAGCTGGCTGATTACGGATGTGGTGTACACCCCATTCGAGAGGGAAGTAGCGAAACACATCGCAAATAGGAAGATGCACAGAGCTCGATTACAAATTTTGCTTCACACATGCAGACGTCTTTAAAGCGTCTTTCGAAGAATGATGAATGTTGCGAATTTCCCAATAAATGGTTTAATGCCACTTTTTTCCTCCCCCCGATCTGCTCCAGTTCTACATTTCCTATTGCCTTTCCTACTACTGTCTTGCAAGCGGAAAATCCATCATCGGAGTGGAGTGACCTCAAACGATGAGCTGTTTTCCTTTTTTGTTCCCTGTTGGGTAAAATTAAATGTAACCACTAACTACGAAATCACTTTCGAATCGTTACAACGGAACAGGAAGAAAATCGCTACACAAAAGGCTATTGGGAAGATGTGGGCTTTCCAACGCCGCCGGGCAGGCGGAGTGGGAAAATGCGTGAAAAACAAATTCTATCATGACTTTTCGCCGGGGCAGCAGTAGCTGGTTCCACTTTGTCTCTTGTGGTGGCTGGGCATGGTGGAAAGTGTAAGTGCCACCCATCTGCCTTCACCAAGGGCACTGTTGATTCCGTGGCGTGGCGCCTTAGCTTTTTATTGTTTCCTTCGCATCCAAACAACACCGTACCCCGGCTAAGCTTTATCTGTTTTTTTTTGTTTTCTTCTTTCTGTTGGATGGGCCATATTTTCCCTCACGATAAGGAAACAATCGGAACCGATGGGAACGACGGTTTTCTCGCTTTTCCACCGTGGCGAACCTTCATCATCAATCCATCGATATAGGCACACAATCGATCGATCTGACCTTTTGTCTACTTGTGACTATGTGTGTGTGTGTGTTTTTTTTGGGATATTGGGGTAACGTACGGAAATAATAAAGTACGAGTCACTACGAGAACGAGAACGAGAACAGTTGTGTGTGAGAAAGAGAGAAGCAAAAAAAAAGGCAACACAAGTAGCCATTGTGCGATGTCTTGCTAACACAATAAGAAAACATTCGAAGAAGAGGAAAAAAGAAGGAAACAAAAAAACATAAAAGAAACGAGAAGGAAGAAGAATGGAAAGAAAACGTAGAGTACAAGACAAAAAGCAAGAGAATGGAAAGCCTAACCAATAGCCCCCGAAACCGTGAGGATGTGGAAAGGCACCCTAACAGCTCCCCGCGATGGGTTTGTTATCGGATGGACAGCAACCGATACGGTCGGTGTGGTACAATGGGCCACGGGTGAACGTAAAGGACAGCAACGAGCAAGCAAGTCGAAAGGGAGGCTAAGAGACGCGTACCCAGTTTGCCATTCACCGAAACCGCAGACCACACCGAGAACATCATCATTGTTCTCGCCAAACTCGGCAATCGCCAAAGCTGCGCGGAAAGCTGGGTCAAACAAAAACTCGACCCCCCCCCCCCCCCACAAAAAAAGAAAAAAGAAAACCACGTGATTGTGCGGAAAGTCAACAGGAAGGCGCGTTTTTGTGGGGGGGAGGTGGATGGGAAGGAGGGGTTGGGGGAACGATATGATGAAGTAAAAAGCTTCCCCATTACTGTGGACGAATATTGTGGTTTGCCAAAAAAGGGAGGTGCCGAGGGGGAGAGGGGAGGGTGAGGTGAATGGCAACGAACGAATGCCGGGGACCGGGAGGAGAATGAAAGTAAAAAAAAATCATTAAGAAAACGAATCAATCAATCTCGTTTCGCCATTATTGGTTTCGCGAAAATGTTCGGTTTCGGTGTGGAGTTGGGTGGGGTGGGAAAACGAAAGCCAAAAAAAAAGCAGCCCATCACCAACACACACACACACATTGACATGCGATGACAGCATCAGGTTTTTGGGGCGATGGGCGGATGCGTGCGCCCATGGTCATGGCGCTTGGACGAGACCTCACTTCGCCGAACAATGGGCACGAACAATAGACCAGCCAGCTCACACTGGAAAGGAGGGGGAGGAGGGTTGGCAAACGCAGGGGTGGTGGGGAGAAATTCTTTGGATCATTGTATGAAGGGAAGAGAGCAACAAACCACCACGAAATGGTGTACTGTATCCCTTTTGCCACACCGCCAGGAAAGCCAAACTTTCGCCGAAACTCGCGAATTCTTGTGACCTAATACGTGGACACGTGGTACCTCCACGGCTTGGAGGTTTGGAGAACCGTTTTCTTTCCTTTAGAGGCTTTAGTTACTTTCCTGCAGAGTCTCACCATTCACTTGCGAACGTACACGGAGATAAAAACGACGCTTTATTTGATTTCCCTTTTGGCTTGCTGGGGAAAAGCCACGGGCCAGCCTATAATGGGGCTCTGTTACGGTTTTAGCAAATGAGCGATGATGGAAAATCGTTTGATTGCTTTCCCTTTTCTATTTTCCTCACCGGAAGGGAAGCGAACAGATCGAAATGAAGCTTCCAAGCGGGAACTAATCCTTGCCCTTTCCCTCCTGGCTTTTTTCCACCTTCCCCTTCTCACCCACTCTTCGCCAGGATATTATCCGCCTCTTAAATGTATCGGTGCTTCTATTTTTTCTGTTGCTTCTATTCGCCTAATAGTTTTTATGACCAACAATTGGTCGCTTTCCGTGATGTGATGCGTGGTACAAAATGCGAAAATTGCTGGTCAGAGAAAAAAAAGAGACACCACCGTACGAATAATCTCGATACGCATTAACTTGATTGCGGGGTTTTCGTGCTTTTTTCTTGCTTTTGTTTTCGGCTTTTTAGTTTTGTTTGGCCTGGACAATTTGGACTCACTCGTTCTCTCTCTCTCTCTCTCTCTCTCTCTATCTCTCTCTCTCTCTCTCTCTCTCACTCACTCACTCTCCTTCTCTCTCTCTCTCTTGGAGAATTCAAAATCCGTGGTTTAACCGGGAGGGTATTAAATGTGTGCGTCGGACCAAGACTCAAACTCAGACACCAACACATGACCGAGGATGGACCGATGGAGTCGTTACGATGATGGACAGGATTTACTCAATCGGCGAAAGTGATAGCGATTTGTTTGTTTTTTTTTTATTTTGGCGAAATATTTGTTGCGAAAAAGGAAAATTAAGTGAAAGGAAACTAAACCCCCCAAAACCACCTGCAAATGGGTGGCGTGGACGACTGGCGGATGATGTGATTAGTTGAGCAATTTATCGAATGCCATGTATTTGTTGTTTTGGGTTTTCCTCCCCCAAAGTATTGAATGTTCATTAAGCATTTGTTTTTAAGAAACTTTATGTTGTAAAACTGATGTTTTTATTATTTTACAAAATATCACCAAGTTATGAAATACTTTTTGTAAAAGTGGAAAATTATCTTACAAAAGAATGTAAACAACTAAAAGTGATAGAATTAAACATATAAACTATATAAAAATGTAAAAAAAATGGTAAAAGAACAAATGTGTAAAAGACATGAAAACTTAACAAAAAACTATAAAAAATAAGCTCAATATTGGAGTACACCCAAGCAACCATATTCATAGGAGGATGAACAAACGACACATAAAAACGACCATAAACCAAAGAATGGAAATGGTTTTCCACTCATGTGTTTTTTTTGTTACCAATCGTGACACAACATCGCAAACCGTGCACGAAAACGGCCCCAAAGAAACAAAAAAAAAAACGCTCGCTCTAATCAACGGAAAAAACAGATAAATGTACGTTCAGTCTATGTTTTCCTTTCACGTGCACGTAAAATGCCACCATATTATGCACCGGTTTGGTTGGTTTAGTGTTTTTTTTCTACGTTTTTCTCCCATCCTGTAGCATTCGTGAGCCTGTTTTTGCTGTTTGCATGTTTGCCAAGGTTCTGTGCTGTGTTTGATTTCAAATCGTTCGTTTTCTTCCCTTCATTGGGGAAATTATTTTTCGCTACACAACCTTTGCTTTGCCAGCTACTTTCTTCCTGGTTCGGGTTCAAGTTTGAAAACGCTTGCTTTTTTGCTAGCCTTTATGGCCGATACACTGTTGCTTTTCGTAAAACAAAAGGACGAAACAGCTACGTTTTGCTTGACGTAGCTTTCCTGTTTCGGCTGGCTTGGCCTAATTGATGCGATTGGCATGGTGGAGGATATTTTTTTCTCTCTCGGTTCCATCTAGAGGATTACCAAAAAAAAAACGCTTTAACGTTTTAATTTATAATGAGCAGCAGCAGGGTTGTGTTGCTTTCGTACGAAAGAAATTGAAAAGCTAGCAAAGGGACACGAAATCGAGCGGACACGGTTTGTAGCGTGTGTTCGTTCTGGCACCACCACCAGCAAAACAACCTGCCGAATTGCTTGTAGTCCTTGTTCACGTCCCGAACAAACCTTTTGCGACAATCGCACACCGCGGGATCCGGAGCTCCCGAGTTTTGTATAAAATAGGAAAGAAAGCTGAAGGACGATGGTGAACAATGTTCTTTCTATTCCCAGTTTCGTTCTCCTTCGCTCGCTCCGGTACGGTTTCGCACGCAAATGGTGCAGTCTTCGACGGTTTGCGTTCGATTTTCTGCCCTGGTTTTCATGCCACTGTGCCGACATTTGCGCTGCAACATGCACGCCCGTGTGACCGACGAGCCACCCATCATCGAAACCTCGGATCGATCAGTCTACGGTCGTCTTTTTGTTTTTGTTTTTCTTTTTGGGGCTGAAAGGTT
Organism: Anopheles rivulorum; assembly: GCA_018908115.1. Lineage (NCBI taxonomy): Eukaryota > Metazoa > Arthropoda > Insecta > Diptera > Culicidae > Anopheles > Anopheles rivulorum. The sequence continues at coordinate 7,893 of STHB01027347.1, forward strand.
AACCCATTCGGCAAAGCTCCAAACGCCGTTTGTTTGTTTGTTATTTGTCTTCGCACCATCATATCCACTTGCACGTGCCGTGAGTGCTGCTGTGAGGCAGCAAACCGAGGGCACCTGCTATCCACTCAACCACTTCATTTTCACTTTATCCTGTTGCAATTTGCTGCCAATTTTTGTACCACCCCCTCCCCCACCCTCCCTTTGTTTCTGTCTTTGTGTGTGTTTGTGTGCTTTATCTCTCTCTTTCTCTCTCTTTCTCCTTTTTTTCTCTCTTTCTCTTTCTCACTCTCGCTCTCTCTCTCATTCGCAGTCTGCATTCCACGTGCACATAATGGTGCATTTTCTGCAACCCCTCTCCTAACCACCTCCATCCCCCCCCCCCCCCCCCCCCCCCCCCCCCCCCCCCCCCCCCCCCCCCTCTCCGTCTGGTTGGCCCGGTGCCAAAGGGAAAACGAAGGGTGGAGTTTTATTTGAAATTTATCAATAATGCAGCCATTGCAATTATGCCATTTGCCATCGCAAACAAAACCGACTGCATTGGAATCAGCAGCAGCAGCAGCAGCACAAAAAAACCTCCCCCTCGGGTGGTAGGAGGGAGAACGCTCGAGGGACAGCGGACAATGGAGCACCAAAGCATTGCTAAAGTATATAGTTCCATCGTTGCAGACACGGCAATTTTCCCTTTTTTTGCCGTGTTCCATTCTCTATGTATGCCACGGACTGCATTCCCATTCTTTCCCTGTTGCAAATTTCTGTTCGATCAGTCATTTTTCTCTTTCGTTCTTTTTTTTTTTTGTTAGTGATTGCCATGTCCTTCCCATATCCTTTGGCTGGTGGCCTCAATCCGCAGCAGGTGGCAGACAATCATCGTATCGAATGACGACAATACACACCGTCCTGCCAGCCAGCCTGATGATCATTCGTTCGTTCGTGGGTATATAGACCTGTTTGTTAGAAAATTCTGGCACACATTTGCCGTCTGTTTCATAGGCGAACAACAACAAAAAACAAAAAGGAAAAGAAAAGCATACCGAGACCGTGCAAAGGACCAGCAGGTGGTTAAATTGAACAAAATGGAAGCGAGCGCGGGTCCGCGGCGTTTGGTGGTAGCCGTATTCCGCATTTTATGTTGATTTAGCATCCCTTTCACTAATGGACAAACAACCCTGTTCCCTGTTGCCATGTTTCCACCCTTTCCCACCCGTCGGGGAGAGTTCTTTTCCACGCCGAGATTATCCCTGGGGGTGGTGGGTTTTTTTTCTGTCCCTCACATGGACTATTTCATGGCTCGTGGTTCTGTTTGGTGCGCACGTTGGTTGCTTTGGGGCTCCATGCTTGCAGAGCAATCGTGTGTGATAGGATTACTTGATTCACACAGTTTGGCCATGCTTTTGCCCACTTTAACGCCACGCTCCTCGCAGTCAGTCAGCAGTAATTCCTTCCTAGCTTCATCAAGCTGCTTTTCCGCGTGCTGGATTGCACTGTCCGGGAAAAGCGGACGGACAGTAGGAAAAATGGACCACCGAGAGAGAGAAAAAAAAAACGTCATCCGAGTGGTTTGAGGGAGTGGTGGACGGTTGTGTTTTTTGTTGTGTTTATTTTGATGAAACGCGACTCGAACCGGATGCACATTGGCTGTGCAGAAAAAGGGGAAGAGCGAACGAGCGAACGAGAGCATTAATAACTCATCGCACATCCAACAGTTTTCCATCGCAGCTTTCGTTTTTGTGACTGTGCCTGTGACTAGTCCTAGCCGGATTAGTACGAAGCTTCGTACGTCAAGGACGTGCGAATATCGTGCGGTTGGGCATCGGTCGGTCGGCTTCCCTTTAAACACACACACCCCTTCCGAACGGAACGTCAGCGAAATGTGCGCCAATCAGCCACCCTGACAGGAGCAATTTTGTATGTTATCCTTTCTGTCGGTCGGCTGGTTGATCCCGGCGTCCAACCCACCCCTCCCCTTTCTGCTACCTGCCTGTTTTGACATTCCATGACGTGTGCAAATGTTCGGGAAATACTAATCGGTCCGCCACCGGTAACGTGGGTGTAAAGGGTGGCAAAATGAGCGCAACAATCACACACACACACACAGATACGTGAACCTGATTGTCCATTTGAGAGAACTGGGTGTGGGAGGGCTGTAAGGTAACACAAATAAAAACACACACACACCAAGAGAGAGAGAGCGACCAAGGAGACGGAAAACGGATACGTGGAACACCACACAGCCCATCATCATCATCATCATCGTCATCATCATTGCTGTTGGCCAATGTTTGGTTTAATTATAGCCAGCAAACATGTGCTCCCCCCCTCCCCCCCTCCCCCCTCCCGTTCGTGTGGTATTTGAACTCACCGTTCGACAATGCGGTACCTTCGATATCGTCTGTTTTTTTTTTTTTTGGTTTGTTTTGCTTCTCTCAATTCACTCCCCAAAAAGCAAAAAGCGCGTCCAATCGCGCATTATTTTGATTCCATCGATTGGCGCGCATATGAATACGGAATTTGTACGTTGGTTTGTTGGAGCCGAAAGAAACTCTCAATGGAATTCGCCGGAACAATTGCCGAAGCGAATCCTTTAATCGGGCCAGAGCGCACAAAGCGCTATCGATTTCAAACGTTAACGATATCACGGATGAGTCGATATACTGAGCTTGTTCAGCTAATTTATTTATGGCATTTTTTGCTGATGAAAAATGGTTTTTATGATGCACGAAAAGAGATTTATTTAACGACGGTGTTCGTGCAAATATTCGACAAATAAGCAATATTGCAATAACTATTCCAAGAAATTGGGTCAATTTTAGTGATGTAACGGGTACTCCCAAAGATTGAAGAAAGACGAAATACGGATTATGAGATCGTTTAGCAACATTTTTCGGCATTTCTGGACGCTTTTTAAGTTGAACTAGAATATTTTGAGGATGATAAAGAAACCGTCACTATTTGATAGATATGTTTAGAAAGGAACTAGATTACGTTCAATGCTTTCAGCAAGGAATTCCATATTTACCTCAACATAGTCTAGTTCAACTACTATGAAATCCTGAACTGACTGTAAATTTTGCTTCCATAATCAAAAATCGACCAAAAAACCAAAAAATCACTATCAAACTATCTCCATTCAGCGCTGTTCCTACCTGTTGGACATACGCATTCCTAATGGT
>STHB01027366.1:0-11060 GCA_018908115.1 Anopheles rivulorum
CATTTATGTGCGACATCATCGGTGGCCGTTAAGGCCGCTCGGCGCTGGGCGTCGAGATTACGAACGAACGCAAACGTACTGTCCTTGCCCGATTGTCGGTAATTTTCGTTCGCATTTTACACCAACGTGGAAGAAAGGATGATGGTCACACGCGTAAGAATACCGCACATTCTCAACTTCAATGCCGAAATCATCGCAAATGCAATCGGCAAATGTAAAGCGCCTTCGTCGTGGAACATTATGGAGGCGCCTGGTGTGTGACGCCGTTTTGGCCAGGTAGCAAAGGCCTGTTGAATGATGGTACGGTACCGGGAGATTATCTACACCCCATTACGCGTTGATGGCACAGAATCACGAGCCTCCACCAGCTGGCAACGAGCCTATTTTTCCCTCTAGCTCTAATTATTTAACCAGCCGCAACTTATATCGGCACAGAAAAAAGCGACAAAAAAGGGTGGCCGCATACAAAAAAAGGCGTGCAGTAGAACGACAACGACAATCATCTTACCGAGCGTATCGTTGATTCTGCTTGTTATTGTCTCAATCAAATCCCATCAAACTTACCGTCAACGGGCAACCCTTTTCGACGTCCGGTTTTTTTTTCTCTCACACTAAAGCACTTTAGAGAACGAAGGCAAGAAAGGAGGAAAAAAAAACGCTAATATTGCCGGAAACCGACAACTCAGCAACCATCATCGGTTGGCAATTGCTGTGTGAAAGAAAAGCTTTCTTTTTGCTGTTTTTTTTTTTTTTGTCTTATTCCCCCCATTCTGTCTGAATGCTCGTACGCCCCGGGAACCCGGAACCACGAGGCGAAATCTAAACGGGAGTTGCAATGGAATAAAGTGTCCATTTTGTATTGTGATGGGGGTTTGGCGATAGGGGAATTGGGTGGCAGGGTGTCGGTGTGCGATGGCTTTCTTTTTTCGGGATGAATGTTGAGGAATTTGCCGTTCGCCTTCCCACCCTTTTTTTTGTGCACCAGTTTCGTGTCTCTCTTTGTTAGTCCTATCATCATCTGCTGAAGAACTACAGCGACGACGACGCTTGACGATTGTCGGATCGGAGTTTTTGAGTTGGCAGCGGGCTTTTTTTTCCAGTTGTTGTCCTGTCCCCATTCTTTCTGGTTGGTTATGAGCGTGTGTGTGTATGTGTCTGTATGTGTGTGTGGGGAGGGTGGAAAGAATGAGTCAAATGGGACGAGGAGTTTATGTTTGCCTAGCTCTCCATTATCATTTTCATCGTTTCGCTGTCGTTGTCTCGACTGCTCGCGTCCTTATCGTCATCAACGAGATTGTTTGTTTATTTATCTTTCGTGCGTTTTTTGTCTTCCCTTTTCTCGCTTTGCTTGTTTGCTTTTGTTGACGAAAAACAAAAAATCGGATGCTACAAGGATTCCAACAGAAGGGTACGTGTGTGTTTTTTCGCCTTTCATTCTTTTGCGAGTTGGAGCGAGTTTGGAGTTTTTGGAGACGAGCAGTGAACCCTGGTAGAGGCACATTTGTCCCGTGCGTATCAGCTCCAGCTTCACGAAATGGAGTGCCGACGAATCTGTCGTTTGTTTGATGATTTTTTTCTTCTCTTTTTTAACTATTTTTGAGTTTTTTCTTCCTTACCCCCTCAACCTCCACACGAAGCCCTTTTCTCTTGTTTTTCCGTGCTATTTTTTTTTTGTTCGAAAATTTTTGTTAATTTCTTTCTACAACTCCTTTCGAAAATGTGCAAAGAAAAACTTGCAGACATCCTAATTAAATTTCAACATGAATGATGTCTCGCCTAATGATGGAGCGGGCAAAACAAAACAAAAAAGGGTTGTTGAATGCCAAAATGCCATAAGACGGGTTTTCTGGTCGTGATGAATGGTTTGCTTTAAAAATTGATTGTGCTTTGCACAAGAATGGAAAGACAAAGAAAAAACAGCTTCCAAAGCAACAATGAGCGACGTGTAATGGAATCGAGAGTGAAAAAAACAGACACCGAAACCTGCTGGTAAGTGAGAAACACATTTTAAAGAAAATGGAAGTATGCGATGCGATTGATTTAGATGATGATGAATGATTGTCGTTTGTTGTTGACGGGATGTTGATAAGATGGTGTAGAAATATCTATTTTGATAATGATTTTTAATTATACTCAGCAGTAAAAAGTATGAATGGCATCGATGAAATTAAGTTCATGATGTTGGTTCTTGCTTCATTTCCGTGTTGTATTACTGTCACTTATTGAGATCATTAGTCCAGTGGACACAATCTGTCAAATAATTAATGAGAAGAAGCCATCATTAAAAGAAAAAAAAGGTGGATAAGATCACTTAATATAAGTGCTAAATCCTTAAGTCCTTAAATTAAGACCTAAGTTTATTGCCACAAAATTATTTGGAACGAAATAGAGGAAAGACGAGTCTCGACTTTCGCTAAGGACTAGTCGACGATCCATGCGTGTGTTGTCGATTTGATTGAGCATACTGTGTTGTAAGACACACAGAGGATTTTAAACTGCTTCATCCAATTCACATGCCAGTTTTCAAGTATTATTTCGTTGAATTCTGTCAAGATTTTCTTGGAGGATGACTTTGAAGTGTCACATCATCTGAGCAAATCTTGAATGATTTCTGACGACCTCGGCAATTGCCTAGTTATTGATTGTTTTGATTCCAAGTTGTTGGGATATTATGTTTTTAACTTTAATTGAATTAAATTAAGAAAGAAAAAGATTGACACGAATAAATATTGAAGTTGAAGTGAATGTACTGAGCCCTGATACTCTAAATTTCATTTTATTCGTAGCATCACAATTGGTTAGAATTAGCCATCCATTGGTAACGATGGCTAAATGAAGCATAGAAAGCATGCATACACAATCACCACACCATTTGTGTCTGTCTCACAATCGCATATCAAAACAATTCCCCAAAAATGTTAAGTATCCTCCGACCATCATCTTCCTACTGCGGGCAAAGATGACGAGACACTGATGTGACGAATAGACGAAAGAACGAAGAAGGAAAATAAAAACTATCTCATCCAGCCAAAAGGCAAGAAGCGGCAGATTCCCGAGGTAGTTCTAGAGGCATTCTCCTGGTTCTAAGGAGGAGTAGTAGTACAAGCAGTCGCAATGTGACGATGGCGATGGTTGCTTGCTTGCAACGATCAAGACAACAAGACGACAAGACCGTAATCACACATGCGACTGATTTTCTCGGATGATTGCAAACTGTCACTAGCATAAACAAGCGGCCCCCCAAAATGGGAAACATTTGCTTCCTTTCATCGACCGTGCGTCCCTACACACGCTACACTGTCGACCAAGCGCACCCTCAGCGGTCCACGTGTTTGACGACGCCTGAAGGAATTCGTTGCGTGTACGTTGTGTCGATTTGCGGGCCCAGCATCGAACTTGTTTGTTTGGGTGAGTTTGTCTGTGTTGTTTTTTTTGTTTTGTTTTGTGTCTTCAAATGGCTCTTGCGTACTACGAGACGTGCGTTGGTATGTGGGAAGCCGTAATGATGGGCTCGTCTATGTACACGTACGGCAGCAAACCAAACGCCGACCATCGTAGTAAGGTGGGAAGGACATCCTGTTCCTGGTGTCAGGACAGGAACGAAGAACACCGCCAGAAAATAGGGACGCAGTTAGCATAAGTCGCTCGTCTGCGGCTGGGGTGTGGAATAATGTGTTTGGTCGCACATACATTTTGTTGACTTTTCAGCCAATACTACTACTACCGCTGCTACTATCACGGTGCGTTCGCCAAACCAGTGCGTGACCGGTTCTATTTTGAGTCACCAGTTTTCCCCCTTTTTTATTTTCCCTTTTGTTTCTCTCTGTGACTAAAGTCCGATTTTCTTCATTTAACACAAACACACACGCACCACACGTTGCGTTTGATTGTTTTTATTGATTTCCCGGAACAAGTGGGACCGGTTGCAGTTGTCAATTGTACGCAGTACACGCAGTATCAAACGGTTTTTTGGGAGGGGGTTCGCTTTGATCGATTTTCAGCTTCTAGTTACTGTACACCCTTCCTGTCAGGGCTGACAGTAGAAAAAATAACTCCCCCTAAGGGTTAGGCAATAATGTTGGCTGACGCGATGCAAACAGAAGGAAAAATTTCCAGCAGCATTGCCCATGGACGAACGGAACTGCGGATTTGTCTGGCGCTCGGAAATGACAGGAAGCCGATGTGACCGACGGGTTTTCCGGGCTTTTTTTCTGCTTTGTTTTAAAACAATCACTCCCAGTGCTGGAGGATTTAATTTAAAGTTGGTGCTGTACGAGTTGAAGCGTTGGGGTCTTTGGATAAGGAGGGTTCGGTGTGGTTCGCATGGAACCTGGTGCGATTCTGTTGTAGCCGGTACGGTAATGACATGTCAAAATGTGGTAGATTATGTTCAATGCTAATTTGTTTCCTAACGAAGGATATTGGTTTTGCCGTTGTTTGTGTTCGAGTTGTTTGACTGCAAATGAAGAGTCCCGAAATGGTGCATTCAAACGAGACTCCCAAACAGCACCACAAAATGTTTGAAGTTTTATGTTATTGAAGTCTAGTGTTTGTTGATATTTTTTGAAAAACTAAACCATTTCTCTCTTTTTATTACGTTAAAAAGATAATTAATTCGTGTTTTTATTATGTTATTCTTCATACTTGATATACTAAATCTATGTTTATACGGTTTATACTAAACAATTTATAAATTATGTTAGAGTTGGAATATTTAAATGTTTGCTGTAATTATAACTTTAAAAACACTACAAAGATTGAACCGAAGTGCCTTTCACTAATGCAAATAAATTAAAAAACCCCACTACAATTCACCATTATTGCTTCTCGTCCAGGTTCGTCTAAGATCTCAAACTAGACGACCAATAATAATTCCTGTAAATAAGAATCTACATGATGTCGTAGATGAAAAATAAACATAAATATTACCATTCATCGAAAAAACTGACTCATGATAACTTGAGGTATCAATTCATGTAGTTTGAGCTTGCGATCTTCTTAAGTCAGTAAAATTTATGCTTAAATCAAGCTACTATCTAGTAGTACTATTATCAAGCACATTGAAATCATGTGTAAACTTACTTGTAATACTTAAAGTGGAGAAATCAAACGAAATTTTAACAATAAATCCAAATTGTAGAACAAACCTGTAAAGAGAAGGAGAAAGAACAAATATTGTTACATTTGCTAACTAGAACGAATCGACTAACTAATGAAAACTAGCTTTCCTTTCGGTAATCCTATTGAAAGTAATCCTTTTGCCGAGTAAAATCAAACTAAGAATCACATTGAACTGGTGGAGAGCTTTTTTTCTTCTTTGAGATTGGTGTGCATTCTGAAGAGCTTACAGGAACAAAGCTTCCATCGCTGTCGGTTTTAAAGAAAAGAAAGCTTTCTATCTTCTGGTGTTTCATCTTTCCGATCCCGGTCCTGGTGTATTGTATCGCTTCATCTCTAGAAGCCACTTTGGCATTTGAGAACGAAAAGAAAAGACGCACTCACAGGCAAAGGCACAAGGTAACCACTTTGGGGCGAGAGGGTAGATTAGCAGCTCTTTGTTACACAGTGGTATGATTAAGGCGCTTTACTCCACTACAAAGCGATTCTCGCTGGCCAAGCTCGAAATGAACGACAGCGACAGCACACAGAGAGAATGAAGCGGTCCGGAGATGATAGCCGAAGTCGTTTGCTGTAAATCGGGTGGAATAAAGAAAGAAAAGAAAGGAACAAACGCATACAGGACGAAAGGATAACCAATCTTTCGGTGTTGGTGATTATTTCCAAGTGCTGGTCTACCGTGAAACCCCGTCCCCAAAACCGAACTCATCAACAATTGCGGTTGAATGCGGACGGTGGCCGAAGCATTTCTACGCCAATGGAGTACGTTTATGTGCCAGGAAAAAAAAAGAAGCTAAGAATCACCTCCTTTAATGCTGGTGCTGGCCACCAGCCACCCGCCCAGTGCATCAAAAGCAACTGTATCGCATTGCAGTGGATCACCGTGTAATGATCTGCTGTGTGACAAAATCGAGCCATTTTCTACCGTCGCTTTACAGAGCACCGTACCGAGAGACGATGCGAGTTAGAAACCTTTTTGGACAAGTAGAAAGGTTCGTCCATATGGAGGAGGAAAAACGGCAAGAATTGCTTCACTCCATTGTTGGATAATGATGTCCCCTTTGTCGATTGGATTGTGTTCACCTTGGGGTAAGGTGGACTTAATAATGAAATGAACACAGGGCACCGGCACACGTACCGGCTGATCGTGAACGGTTTATGAACCTCTAAGCATAAGTGTTGCGGTGTTAAAGCTGTAATTATTGGACCGGATGTTTGTAATAGCAAATGAAATAATTCCGACCGGAGGACTGGGGGAACTAAATCAGGATTGTAATTACAGGTGGTACGAAAAATATGTATCTTTTTAATAAGAGAATAAAAAAAAAATATTTGAAATGTTGCTTTAATCACAGATATGAAAAAGAATATAAATATATTATACGTGAAGGATACTGTTTTTAAAGAGATCCTTTATTGCCTAAGGTTTTCGATATAATTGCAAAAAAAGCTGTAAAACTGCAATTATTTATCATGACCCTATCGTTAAAAAACGAACTTGTTTAGGTATAAAAACGAACGAAAAAACGAAATGTTTAGGTATAAATTTGTGTTACCCTATCTAAATATTTTATAGAGGACCACGTTAGACTGATAACAACTTTAAAGTTTTGTAATGGCTAAAAACTGTTGTCCATGTTCAAAGAGTTATTGAACTAATAATTCACAAGCATCATTGACACTAGTGTTGTTACATTACAAAGATTATTTTGTCAATTCCCAATGGTTTTAGGTATACTTTCATTGCCTTTACATGTGTAAAAGGAAGCTTTATCATGGTGGAAAATAATCTTTTACTCATTACGAATTCTGGAACTGGATTTCTTGGAAGATGTTTTTCATATATCCAACAATAAATACAAATTCGCTGTTTTAGAATTAGAAAAAAACCACAATAAAGAAAACTAAAATTATTTTAGAAATTACATAAATATTAAGAAAAAAAAGAACGAAATAACACACAACGACAGAAAAGCCGTTTATTGCATGAACTGTTAAAAAAAATCACAAATTCCCTTATACTTATGTCCCACACTGTAAACCGCTCTTCGTATTACACACTGTCCAGTTTCAAATGCATCGAATCAAATCAAGCTTTCCAGCGGCAGCGTCCGAACTCATGCAGACACATATTTCGCCCAAATGACACCGTCCACCTTTACACCCCGGTGGTAATCACATATTTTCATTACGGTAATGAGTATTTTTATTATTTCTTAATTAATGGAATTTTGCTTTTATAACACCGCCATCGTTCGCTGCCTGATTGTTGCCAGCGGTGGCAACACTGATTGTCACCGTAGCAGTAGTGGTAGCATCCCCAGTTCCTACTATGGGAAAAGACTTCGACCCCTTTATGTGCAGGGAACCCTCTAAGCCCTGGGTGGTCGCTGCTATCTTCCACCGGAAACAATTCCGTACCCAAGCGCCTTCGTATTGGTTGGTGAAGTGAAATTTATCGACAAAATGGCCGGGTCCACATAAATGATAAAATGAAGCCTCTCGTTTGCTTTACGGGTGATAAAGATAAGAAGCCTACTCGGTGGTCCGCAAGTGGTAAAAACAGAATCCTTAAAATCGAAGGGTGGTGACACACTGGGGATGGCTCGTTCTCGACCAAAGTCATTAGGAAAAATGTGACTATTGGAATAAAACTCACCCATCCAACCCTGCCGATCCAGCCTGGAGATGCATTTACGACTCACCGCCCTTTCGTGGGGGGAAACATTTGCGAAGAAAAACCCGAGGGGGATCCTCGAGCTCTGTCCGGCTCAATTCTTTTTTGTCACCGATAGCTATGAGTTATGATTATAGGGAGCTTATGCTTATTGTTCGGAAAATTAGATCCAGCTTCCAGCGTACTAGCCGGTGGAGCTAGGGCCCCGTCCGGAAATGAACAATTCACCCCCACAATGAGGGATGGAATGGACTGGTAGGAATAATTTCATTCCGGACAGTTAGTGGTTTGGTGGGGAGACATTTTTGTTTTCGAACGAAACCGTGTACTGCAGTGGTTTTAATTCGTTTATTACACCAACGGTCGAACGGAGATGGTCTTAATGGACAAATAGCGGGTGGACAGAACACAACACAAAGCGGCAAATCTCGCTCGCTTGCCGAGTGGGCCGACACGACATCCCTGGGCAGAAAGGATTCACTTGCTTCGTGCTACAAACAAGACAATGTTTATTGTTTCTGACCGAAGCGACCGAACACAGAAGTGGAAAAAGGGGCAGCAAGGATAATAAATTTCGAATGCTGTGTGATTTGGGATTTTACTACTGTCGGCTGCTCCAAAATGGGTGAAATTCTCTCTGCACCCAGCACTGGTGGACAGTAATCAAACGGACCCCGGTTCCATGTTCCGCTAGCAAGAAAGGAAGGATTAAATCCGACCCGATGACGCAGCGTGATTTCCATTAGGGAAAAAAGGGCAAACGATGCTGGCGATTGCTCGGTCTGGTTCTGCTCGCTGGCATGACAAATGTGCGGACGTAAAATCACGACCGAATGGCAGCAAAAAAACAAAAAAAAGTCCGAATGATGGCGCGTACATAACGCGTGCCGGGATAAATGAAACTGCTGATTGAAGCAGGCCGATGGGTCGGACTACATTCATCTCATGCGAAACCGTTCGAGGGAAACAAAAACGATCAAGACCAAACTGACCAACTTGAACTTTTGCGTTGGTCGCACGCGGATACAGGGCGATAAATGCTGAACCATGCGTGGTGTCCGCTTGTGTGTCAGACCGACTTGCCATCTTCGATGGTGACCGATTCCGAAGAAGAAAATGCGAGCAGATTGAAATCGGTTTTAATGAACGTTTAGCATCTCGCCTTCGCAGCGCTAGCAACGAGCAGGAACCCGCTCACCAATGAAGATTGTCAAGTCAATATCGACAAATAAAAGGGTTTTTTTAATTTTTGTCTCCATCACATCGAGGCTCGGAAAGACCTTCCAACAGATTGGATTTTTAATGAGAAGTTTTGTTCCGTTATCGACAGAAATGTTGTAATAAAACAAAAGACTGGTGCTTTATCGAGCAGCTGATTGAATCGTTATCGCTGCATTTTATGATTATGATTGATGGTTATTTTTATTAGCCCTAAATATTTACTTTACTAATGAAACAAAGCATTTTCCATGTTCTTTTCGCCGTTAAATGGTATTGCCTTTTTAACGATTGTTTTAATCCTTTTTTCAAATCCTTTCGTAGATTTTGCACGCAAAATACGTTTGTTGACCAGGGTCAAATGTGTGTGTGTGTAACAGAAACCACACAACACCCCACTTAACAAGGAGAAAAAACCCCCAAGCACATCGAGAGCAAATGCATTTTTGTAATCTTTTGGTTTTGTTTGTGTTTTTTTTTTCTTTTTTGTTGTGCTCTCATCTCGTTGGACTTGATTTTTTTGGTTGTAATCCTATTGTTAACGAACGTTTGGCTGCGTGCGTAATCGATACGTTGCATTTTGCTGTCCTTTTTTTTGGGCTCGTTACATTTTCATTTTGTGTTTATTTGTTCCACTTTTGTACAATTTTCCAACGTAAAAGAAAAACAAAAACCACATATTCAAAGGTAGCCGGACTTTCGGTTCTTTTGGAATATTTTTACATCGCTTTTTTTGGCAGGGGAAGCTTTTTTGTGGATCACAATTGGAGTCGTTTACCGTTTTCGGTGATGTGGAACATGCGATAAAGTTTGTTGAATGCGTTGGGAAGGTTGATGTGGTTTTGGGTTTTTTCACAACTGAATTCATTCCACGTTCATTGTAAAAACACTTGCTAAACCTCAATTCTGGTTACATGTGAAAAGGCTTTACATATACATAAAAAAACATTACTATAAAAATAATTCTTTCAAGAATTGAATGACTACCAGGAAGGGAGAAAAAATAATCCTTTTTCGGTCATAATTCGTAGAAAGCTGTACAACATTAGCTGCTTAATTGCACGTGTTGCATTCGTGCCGCACACCATTGTTATGGTGCAGGTTAAAATTAAGTTTTCGTGGAAAATAATTTCCAACCGCACGCACCAGACCTCGGCACAACCCGGTCTGCTACTGCAGCTCTATTGGATCCTAAAAAAGGGAAAATGGGAAAACAATGTTTCGTCGATTCTCCGTAGACCGGAAAAAAAACCCCGACCGATGCATCTCATCGCACGGCCAGCATAGCTGGGCTTCGAAGCAACATCATTATGTTGCACGGTAAAAGCTTCTAGTAGGACCCATTAGCCGAACAAGCCGGCAGTACAAGCCACCGGGTTTGTGAATTATATATGATCACTTCCATTGGGCATTGTTCGATCGAACGGTAAGGCTTCCCTTTTGTGTTACGCCTTCTATGAAGCGTACAAATGTTGAGGCTATTCTCACGTCTCATCAGAAACATTGTTAGAATTTGTTTTAAAATGAAATTGTTCCAAAAACTATCAGCGGGTATTGGGAAAGCATTGAAATATGAAATAAATGTAATAAAGGAAATCCATTAAAAAAAGCAACAGATATTTTCGAGTAAATATGAGAAAATGTCTCACTATAGGAACATTATTTTTAATTAATTGAATTTTAAAAGAATGCTTATCAAACAATTGCTCATTGAAATCAATTTTATTAGAAAAAGCATTCAAAAATCATCATATAGCTTTGATTAAATTAAATAACAAATACAGAGTGTACGGGAGGTTCAACATTTACATCTTTGTTTTCCACTTCAACTTGAAACGAATCCAGAAAGGGTAAAATTTTTTTTTTCGCTATAATTATCCCTGTAAACGTTTGAAGTTTAAGTCCGATATTATTTAACTGTTTTTTAAGACTTTGCTCAACTTATAGCAATTAGATGACGCAAATCTAGATGTGGACAACAAAAGGTCGGACGGAAAATTGCTTCTAAACAAGTTCAACTATGTTCAAACCATGGTATTCCAAGAGC
>STHB01027395.1:0-11055 GCA_018908115.1 Anopheles rivulorum
ATGCAGAAAAGTGATCCGCTATCGTGCTAATGTAATACAAATCGAATCGATTAGCCACAGCCTTAAGTAACGATCAACGCCCCCTTCGAAGTAGATTAGCATCTTGCCGGGGCTAGCGTTTTGGTGTGGATAAGTGAATTCGCTAACGATGTTTGCAACACTGTTCTGTTTGCCCGTAGCGCGTAACTCGATACTAGACACTCCTCTCTAATTCCCAACAGGCATCCTCATATCGTTGCCATTTCTGGTCGCAACCTTCATCGTGTATGCGCTGCTGCCAGAGATGCAAAACATTCCCGGTAAGTCGCTGATGTGCTACGTGGCGGCACTTACCATTGGCTATCTGCTGATGGCCCTGATGCGTTTCAACGTGTTCACCTATCAGTCGGGCTGGTGCATCGGCTCCGGGTATGTGGTGTACGCGGCACTGTTGACCAGCTTCTTCTGGCTGAATGTGATGGCGTTTGATATCTTCTGGACGTTCGGCGGTAGCCGTGGTAGGTCGAGCGAGCGGCGAAAGTTTCTCTACTACAGTCTGTACGCTTGGGGAGTGCCACTGTTGATCGTGTCGTTCGTCGCACTGGTAGACAATACCGAGTTTGTGCACGAATCCATGCGACCCCAGATCGGTATCGACCGGTGCTTCGTGAGTGGTGAGTAGCGCCTGGGTAGGCAATATGGGTTGATAAGGGATTCGCAGTAACGGCGAATGGTTTTCATTGTCGGTCCCAGTGGAAAAGCTGATTGGGTTCCTGTATATGTATCTGCCCATGCTGGTGCTCGTCACTGCCAATGTGGTGTTCTTCGCCGTGACGGCCATACGCATCTACCGTATGGAGCAGGCGACGGCTTCCGCCCTGTCCGGAGAATCCCGACGCCACACCAAACACGAAAAGGACCGCTACAGGTAAGGCGTGGCCCGGCACGTCATCGGACCGACCGACCGACCGGAAGTGAATTGTATTTCCCTCCCCCACGTCTTTCAATTATACCTCCTTCTTCTGTACAGGTTCAGTCTGTATTTGCGACTGTTCATCATCATGGGTGTGACCTGGACGGTGGAGATCATTACCTTTCTGGTGGGTGAATCGACCTTGCTGATCTATCTGGTCGATATCTGCAACTGTTTGACGGGCATTTTCATATTCTTGCTGTTCGTGTGGAAGCAAAAGGTGAAGCAGCTGCTTCTGAAACGGTGAGCGTCAGCTTTCAGCCTGTCCCTTTCCTCCCCAAGGGTGCCCGCCCGCGAGAGAGACCCTCCTCCCCCACTGCCTCGCTTGGGCAGGTGATCGCCTGCATCGCCAGATTGCCGCGTGGCCGTGACAATGTTTACTCGATTGCAGATTCGGCTACAACCGGGCCGCCCCGGGTCGGAACGATCAGAACACCAACAGCACCATCAGCACAACGCGCTCAACGGACGTGAAGACGACGGTGAACGCAGAGACCCGCCTGACGGATATGACTCATGGGAATTGATAGGTGTTTACTTAATGGACGAGCGAAAAGGAGACACGGAATGGCTTTCAGTGCCGTCCGTATGCCGAGTGCCGAGAAACAGGGGAATAACTTTAAGCCGTCTTCAATTGGTGGCCATTGTCATGTAAGGATGATCGCCCATTTGCCGAACGAGCGTGACCATGACCATCGTTGACGTCTTTCGCACTTGAAGGGCGGTTGTTTCGCGATATCGATGTTGTACTTTGGCAATACAAACTTCCGGTACTGTTCGGCAGGTCCGGAGGGCAGGTAAATTGTGCACAGCTTAACTCTTGTGTCAACAACTTACTGCATAGCAAAATCGGATATCGCATTAAAATGATAATGTTTAAGTATTTTTTCTTCACACCTAGCGAGTCAACGAGAGCAACGCGCTTTGAAACGTATTCAAAGTTTAATGTGCAGTGCATTATTACACTACGATTAATAGTCTCACTTCTATCATATAGTGACGTCAAAGAAGAATTCCTTAAATACTCTAAACCTCTACAAAAAAAAAACGTTAAAACAATACCAGTATTTAAATACGCGCGAAATATTTCGTAGTGTGTGAAATGTTTCACAGTTGCACATTCGAGCAGCTTTTGCTCGAGTAAAGTTTGAGTGAAATGTGTCATTTGAAATTGAAATCTATCCGTTCTTCGATACACCTGCTGCGTTTGGAAACATGACACATGAATTAAATCGATTATTTGAAGTAATTTAAATGCAACACAAGAGTGAAATCACTTTATTCTTGTAACTAATACTACCGATATATCTAATTAAAAGTATTAGTTCATCGGCAAGAAAAAAAAATAACATCATAGCTTTACTTGTTTCCAGTACATCCAGCGGCGTAAAGGCATTTACCACAATCAGTGTAAATCCCCTGTATTGCTGTTCGAACCGTGTGCATTTAATATCTACCTCTCTGTGCAAATTAAACTATTCCAATCATACGTATATAAATAACACGCGAGCCATATTTATGACTCACCGAATGTCTGCTTTAAAGTGTTTCATAAATTTCCATGTTTCAACATTTGGTCAGAACAGGGCCGGTGAAGATAACAAACATCTGTTGTTGCTGTTTTGGCATGTTGTGTATTTTTCTTTCCATCTTTTCCATGTTCAATGCCACGCTTGGTACTGTGAATAAGTGTGAATAGTTGGCTACCATTATTGTGTGTAAAATGTGCAAAGTATTTCAAACGTTACCCAACGGCATTACAAGTAAGATTCAATAAATAATTCCTTCAAAGTTGTTCACTGTAAAAGTGTTGTAGTAGCGTGATCGAATGTTTAAAAAAAAAAACAATTGAATCGTGCGTATGTGAGTGTTAACAAATTGCACTTTCCGGCGTTCTTTTTTCCTATTCCCGGAGTGTTGCGTAGGATTAAACAATGCGATTGGCCATGCGTTCTCCGTTTTTTATTCACCTTGGAAAGAGCAAGACTCGATAACACGGTACACAATTGTAAGTATGTTTATCACCCCTATAGAGCAATCGATGGGCAGGTAGCCGTTGTACTCAAAATAGAACTCCTTGCCATTCACAGAGAGAGCGTGAAAGTGAGAGAATGAGAGAGAGAGAGAGAGAGAGCGAAAGAGGAAGGGAGCGAGGGAGAGGGAGAGAGATAGAGAGAAAAATCACGGTTACCTACTATCTTCGAACTTCTAGGTGTAAGCTGTTAAGTAATTCCTCCAGGGGTGGTGTCTGTCTGGAATAGGACCTTTTCCAATTTGTGTATAAACAAAGAATTCATCGATGATGGTTATGGATTTTTTTCTCAGCTTCTTACATTTACCAGCTTAAAACACAGACACACACACACATGAGCATTTTACAGTGCTCCCACACTGCTTGTTAAGCTGCTAAATTGGGCGGGATGCGTTAAAGATGTGGTGAAGCGACCGGTCACGATTTTAACCAAAGCACACAAGTTATACAGGTGGCATTCGAATTTTAGTGTTGATCGAAACGTGGTACACTCGAGTCGCCGTGCTCTTTCGCCGTTCAATAAACAGTTGCCGGAGCTCTTTCCCCCGGTGCGATGTATGTCGGCCGTCGCTTGTACTCGGAAGTGATGTGTGGCTTTTTAGCCACGCTGATACTGATCCACATCGTTCGTGGTGACAACAAGGAAACAATCAACTGCCCATTATCCGAACGGATCGATCTGACCGAAGGTGTCCGTGAGCCGCAGGGTTCGGTACGGTTTGCGGGCAATGTTTATCCACCGGAAAGCTACACAACGTCCGTGGAAAACCGTAGCTACAGTTGCGTTTGTTCGCAGCGGGTGTGTGTGTACGTGTGCTGCTTTCACATCGAGCGATCGAAGTGTGAGGAATCATCGCTGCCGCTAAATCGAACCACTGCGAGCCGGGCCAGCTGGTCGGCCAGCATGCTCGAGGAGGTCGATCTACGGGTGAGCAGTGAGTTCTGGCTGATCTATGCAACGCCACCGGCCTGGACCTATATGCCCGGCTATTCGCTACAGATCTCCGGCCACGAAGGTGAACTGATCAATGTGCGTATGCTGTTGTAAGCGTTAGGTTGGGCAGTGTTTGCGTAATGTTATGGTTATGATTGTTGCAGGATGGTAGCTTTGCGTACGGTGCGAAGGTGTACGAGAGCAAAACGTATTGCATAAATCCTGCCGAAGATTCAATGCCACACGTGTGGATAAAGGAAACGGACGAACATTTGGAGGTGCACCGTTGGCATTCGTTGGGTGAGTACGAGGTGATTTAGGAAAGCGCAGGAGACTCTTTTGGGCACTTATTTCGTCGAAAATATCGTTGTAATTTGAATATGAATATTTTACATTAGGATCTAAGTTTAACAGGAGAAAAATCAAAATAATATTTATAAAGAGAACCAGATCCTTAAACTAGAAGAATTCCTAATAATTCACTTTCATTCATTCCATTGATTGATTAGCCTGATTGGAGCATTAAGCTTAAAAGTCGTAAAGTATGCAAGAACTTAAAGTTAGATCACTTTTAATAGTTACTTCCAG
Organism: Anopheles rivulorum; assembly: GCA_018908115.1. NCBI lineage: Eukaryota > Metazoa > Arthropoda > Insecta > Diptera > Culicidae > Anopheles > Anopheles rivulorum. Next base: position 4,507 of record STHB01027395.1, read on the forward strand.
TTCTGTTTATTATCGTGAATAATTAAGTAAAGAAAATCTTTCTCAGCTAGAAGAACAAAGCAATGAGATGAAACAAACCAAATTTCAATATTTTTAGGCATGATCATTTCTATACCATTCCTCGTCGCAACGCTGATCGTGTACGCGCTCATACCGGATCTACGCAACATCCCGGGTAAATCGTTGATGTGCTACGTGTTTGCGTTGACCGTCAGCTATTTAGTGTTAATTCTGATCAAGCGCAGCGTATTCGACAGCTCACCTGAATGGTGTACAGCAATCGGGTATGCGTACTACTTCTCGGTAATGTCGAGCTTCTTCTGGCTGAATGTGATGGCATTCGACATCTTCTGGACGTTCGGAGGACGCCGGAGAAGAACGACCGATCAGGGCAAGTTTTTATTGTACTGCTGCTACGGATTTGGATGTCCGCTCGTCTTTTTGGCGCTCGCACTGGTCGCCGACCATACGGAATTGATGTATACGAACCTGCGGCCAGGATTTGGAGATGGACAGTGTTTGTTTAAGGGTGAGCACGCTGTTCACTTTTACAAAACCAACCATGTTTGAACGTTAAGAAGTTTTCCATCGTTTTAGGAGAACAATTTGTGTCCTTTCTCTATCTTTACCTTCCGTTGGTGCTGTTGGTGAGCGCAAACTTGTTCTTCTTCATCAGCACCGCTGTTAAGATAAACAGCATTGAACGGACCACGGCTGCCGCACTTCAGGGTGAATCGGGACGCCATAGCAAGTACACGAACGAACGAAACAGGTGAGCTTTACGGTGTTGGCTTAAGCTTTTCTATTTTCATAATATTCCTTCGATCTTTCCCCTTACAAGATACGGCCTGTACGTACGACTGTTTGTAGTAATGGGTGTAACCTGGACGTTTGAGTTCATCACCTGGCTTGCAGACTCGCAGCACTGGTTGGCGCATGTGACCGATGTTTGTAACTGCATCACGGGAGTGTTTATATTCTTCCTATTCGTGTGGAAGCGTAAAGTGTGGAAGTTGCTGCAGCTGAGGTTAAGTAGCGCGAAGTTTTACACGATAAGCCACCCAAAGCTTAATGTGTGTGTGTTGTTTTTCTTTCTTGCAGGCTTAGCGGTAAGCCAGTTCAACGCCACAATCAGCAGCCGTTCTCTGTGAGCGGTACCAGAACGACTAGCTTGGCACCGGGTCGCAAGCTGTCCGCTTTGAAGTTAGATACTTCAAGCTTTTAGATGCTGTTGCAGTTGATAATAACCGTTTTATGCAACCATGACAAAGCTATTAGCAAGTGTACGCTTATAAATGAGAATAATCGTATTATTCGTATATACTTATAAATGTTATCATTTTTATGCTTGCATTTAATAATAATTCATTTTAAGAACGAGAAACAGATAACGATTGTTATGTTCATATTAGGATGCAGTTAAGCATCTTACGTCATCTTTACAGACATCAGTAGCTAGCATTAGCATTTATTTAGTTTCATTGCACTGCTAATATCCTAAACCAATTACTAGCCAAGCCAAAGTAGAGTCGATTTAAAAACTAAATAAAAATACTATAATTTAAAAAAATGCTCCTCTTTGCGTTTTTAAAAGAAATTGTATTAATCTAGTGCAACTATTTTCTGGATAAAATTGATAAATTAAATTAAACAATGTCGTGAATGGATTCTCTGTTCGTGTTTAGAGAACGTTTCAATCGTTGTGATCATCTAAATTCATGTATGATTTTAGTTTTATCGTAATTTTCATATTACATTCAACAAATATCAACAACAAAACTAAAAAATAACATGTTAAAATTACATACATATTCTGATACCATTCAATATTCGAATTAATTAGATAGTTTTGCCTACTCTCCGCTAGAGGCCGCTAGTGTATCGCACGTGTTGCGACAAGGAACAGTGGTCGAGCACCAGCTGCATATAGGACAAATGGAATTTAATAAATATTGTAAAACAAAGAATACGAAAATAAAACAAATAATTACATAAAAGTAGAAAAAATCCATATTAAGTAAAGAAAAAATGTTAGCATAAGCATTATATTGTAACAATATCATCAGTGTGCCAGTTGATTTCGAAGGGCAATTTTCTAAATACAACACATGTATGAGATGATGATAATGATAAGAAGCTGATAATAGACTATACTTGTTTACATTACATGAATGTACATGCATGAAAAGCAAATGTCATGAAAGCAAAACGAAATATACGAGTAATTATATTTCACATAACTAATCACCTTTTATTCGCAAAGCATAAAACAAAATGGCTCCAGCAAGAAGCAAACATTTACATCCTTCATACAGTTTCAACCGTGCACGGTAATATAAATCATTTGTCGCTAGGTAATTCTTCGCTTGTCCCACAAATTACCGACATTAAAGGATGGATGTCCATCTGCACCATTCACCGGGCACATAAAACTTCAGTTCTATGTGCCATCATAAAACCGGTTGCGCGGTGCGCGAATTACCGAGTCCAGGGGGTAGAATAATTTCTAACCTAGCTCCAAGGGGCGAAAAAACCGGGTGTAGAATACATGAATGATTTCTTCTTGAAACAAAACCGAACCACGTTTGGTGCTGTGACTGTCGGGCGAATCTCATAAATGTTGTGCGAAAATGCAGCATAAATCATGCAAGGGAAAGAAAATGTGTGTTGTGCGCGAAAAATCGAAAGACACAAAATGCCACGAGCGGATGGTGTTTTGTTGTTTGGTGTGTTCCATTCAAGTGGTTCCATTTTTTTGGCCGTCCCATTTTTGTGCCACCGGCACCGTGAAACGGTCCGTTTGACGAAGATGTATTCCGCTTGATTAGATTATGGGGGACCGATTGGGACACATTTTTTCACCCGTTGCGTGGATCGGTAAGCGATATGGTGGTCACGGATCCTTACCCAGCAGACGGAGCATCCATATTCATCAACGTTCAAGCGCGTTGCGAAACTATTCGTTTGAATTATACTGATTAAGATTTTTCCTAGCGACGAGCTGAATGTGGTGTGATCGAGCCGGGAACAGATATCAGCCGACTACCGTGCTTTACTTTCCATCCTTTTACCAGTACACTTTAGGTTGGGTTCACTTTATCGTTCCAGCAAGGCAGGATTTTTGTCCCCGTCACGTTGCAATATGTCTCCGATGGCGTATTGTGGAAGCGCTAAAGGTAAAAGTCACCCATGTGGCTAATTAAATTCTATTACGAAGCGAAAACCGCGGAACAGCACCGTCTGCGTTTGGTATGCATTTCCTTTTGTAGTTGCCTTTTTTTTTGGGGTTGGTTGGGGTATTGCCTTTGTCCTAAGACCGTATGTACCAAAGTGTATGTGTGTATGTGGAGCTGTTTATGCACCAAGTTTTCAACTTCTTTAAAGCACTATGCACAATCGTTGTTGAAAAGCGTTGCCCACTAGCCTTTGTGGAGTGGCAACACGGTAAGGATGTCTGTGGCAATGTCCTCAACCACACATTACACCCATACTACACAAATGCACCCTGTTTCTTGCAATTGTCGACACATACAGTGGAGCATTTTCTTGCATTATTGTTCCTGTTTTTCCTTCCGTTTTTCTTCCCGTTTTGGATGGGAATGGAACAACACAGCACGGATGAAACTTTGCCACGAGCAGTGGAAAAACCACTTACATACCAGATTTTATGTTACTAGCACCCATGTACAAGCGTGTACGTTGTTGCATTCCAAGCTTTGCTGCTGTTTGTTCTGTCCTGTGTGTGGGTCGGTACGAAATCTGGCTGCTGCCGGTAGCAGTAGCCGAAAATGGTGCTGTGCTTAATTTGTCGCGTACTGCATTAAGCAACATTAAAGAATGACTTGAAAACAGGGACCTTCCCCAACAGGGAGGTGCGAAAACGTATTTGTTAATCCAGTTACGTGTGACTCTGCGGCAAGCGAAACATTATAACATTGGGAACTCTCTGCCTGCCTGGGCCAGCCCGGGTGGCATTATCGCTAATGTTTGCCCGTAACCTGCGGGGTTAGGTTTTGTTTGTGAAGGCACGAATGCAACAAATTACGATTATTTGCTGAGTCAAGTGTTGTGTGAATTTAATGTTTTAATACCAGCACTGCAGCACAGTTGGGAGCGGGGATTGGCTGGTTCTGTGTTACACGGTATCGTGACTTTGAAGTGCAGTTTTTGTGGGCTTTGAACAGTTTGTGCATTTTATGATAAAAAAGACATTTATTTCTTGCGGAACTGCACGGAACTAAGCAAAAGGGATGCAAAACAAGTTCAGCTTTAAAGACATTTTTACAATGTGTGTAACTCAAGAATTTGTTCTATTTGATGGCAGAGGGATATAAGAAATATTTGGTGCGGTGGGACCAGCTGAATATTGTATACTCTGAGTGGAGTAATGCATTGAAATTCTTTCTTAACCCTTTTTGTTTGAAGGTTTATAACCCTCATTGATTTATGATTAATGTAATATTTATTAAACATTTTATAATAGTCGTAGTTTATAATAGTCATTTTTTAAGTTTTTTTTCTTACTTATTATATAACTTTTTTTTCAACATTTATTTAAAAGCTTTGTTATTTTTTGAAAATGTCGCCAAAATAACAAAATTAGGTAAAAAATCAAGAAATAAAAAATACAAAAAAATTAAGGTACCACTCTTTTGTTATTAAATAAAGTTTAATTATCAATAAACAAAATTGTAAACCTATAGGAAAGGAAAACTGGAGCTTTATATAAATTCTTACAGCGAATTTCCTTACAAAAATTTAAATTACTTGGTTGTAGGAAGGTGAAATCGATTTTATTGTTGTCGTCAACTATTTACTTTGCACAGCGAATTGAGAATCGTTCGTTTGAGCAGGAAACGTTCAGCATGGAAAATTGAAAATCATTTTTAATGTACACGAGAGGATTTTCACATTTGATTGCCTTTTAATTTTTTTTCTTCAAAGTTTACCCCCTTTAAAGGATCGCACCGATAACCTTCAACAGATTCGTTAGAAACTATAGAAGTTTCCCAAGTGCCATTGATAATGATTTGCCACACGCTGAACCAAAAAAAACCATACCACCAAAGGGCCTTGAGCAGAAAAGGTTCCCCAACCACACCAGAACAGACGTGAACGTTTTCGGCTGGTGCGTTCCGTTGCCGATTAAATAAAAAAAAAAACACGTTGTCAATTGTAAATAATGTGCGAAAACCCCCAAAACTAAGAAATTTACAAAAATCCGTCATGCATCTAAGTGATGCTGGGGAGTGCGCACGTCTCGCAGGGTTTAGAAAAGCAAAGGCGAGACAGAGAGGGAGAGAGAGAGAGAGAGAGAGAGAGAGAGAGAGAGAGAGAGAGGGAGAAAAGGCGTTGAGGCGTGAAGTCGCGAAGGCAAATCAAAAGCCCGCCCGATTAACCGTCGCATAAGCTTTTCGGTCGCATTCGATTAGGCACGGGTTAAGTTAAATAGTATAAGAAATGGTGCTACCGTCCGTCCGAGTTGTAGTCTATTCTGATCGATCGTGCAGGTGTGATCGTACGAGCAGGGTGTGTTTTTTTTGTGTTGAGTGTGGTGTTTTTTCGGTGTGATTTTTGAAACAAGCTCCACGTGCAGCAAGATGCAATTACGTGAGATTTGGTGGTTTTGTGGCTGCTTGGTGGTGGTGGTGGTCGGTTTGGCACACGCTGCACCACGCGTCCAGCGATCGACGGACGAAGCAGCGTCCAGCTATTTCTACTTCAGCCGTTCGCCGGATCATTCCATACATCTTGGGACACCGTTCGATGGGCTGCCGGTGATTTCGCCAGCCCTTACGGAGACGAAATATTTTCCCTCGGTGCACGTGCATCACGACGCAGACGGTGGAAAGCAGCTGGGCAAGGGTTTGTTCGAGAGCGGCGAAGATGAGGATGATCATGCGGCGGCGTACCGTGTGGTGGAACATGATCATGAAGAGGAAGGAGGTTCGTCCTACGAAGAGGATCATCACGCCAAGAAGGGTGGCAAGTCGGACGTCGGGTACGATAAGAAGCACGCGCTAGATCATGCCAGCAAGGGCAGCTATGGAAAGGAAGACCACAAGCAGCACTTCGCACACGGCGGTGACCGGAAGCAGGCGCATCACGATGAAGGTTCACACTACCACGATCACCATGCGGAAGCGAAGCGTACCAAGGGTGGGAAGCATCACGAGAAGAAACACCACAAGAAGGGTTCGAAGACGACCGGCTACCACAACGTGTACCACAAGGATGAGTACAAGAAGGAGCACGTCTTCTACGACACAAGCGACCACAGTGGACAGTTTAAGAAGTATGGTTCGTCGCACGAGCAGCACGCGAACGAGGCCGGCCAGCATGCCAAGGGTGGGCACGAGGATCGGGCACACCAGGAAAGTTCGCACAAGAAGGCTGGCAGCAAGCAGCACGGTTCGTACGACGAACATCACGGCGCATTCCAGAACGGGCACGGTCAGGAGGAACATCATTACGATGTTGCTGGGTACGGCCACAAGCATGGGCACACCGGGCTGGGCGAACGTGGTTACAAGATTATTCACCCTTAGG
>STHB01027414.1:0-11053 GCA_018908115.1 Anopheles rivulorum
CTGCTGCAGCTTCAGCCCACAAAGAACCCAGCTAATGAAAACAGATTTCATTAACCTTCCATTGAGTACCACTTGACGCACTGTCACTGCGAAAGAAAAGGCCCTTTTACATGCTGTTTTAGCATTCCCTACAAACTATGCAGCGGCCCATCGGTCCCAACCGACGCTTAGCTCGTTATCGATTGAACCATGCAGCTATGCGCAGGGCTGCAAATCATATCGATTCAGCTACGGTGATTAGCATCAAACACTGACAATAGTTTTTCCACCCGGTGCATCTTCGTGCAGCAATGTCGAAGGGATTTCTCTCCTACCCACGGCGCATTTGATTGAGCTACATGCCGACGATAGGGCGAAACTAGTTAAGCTGGTGGAAAATTCCTTACAAATAGCACGCGCAAAACAAAAAAAAAACAAGAGGTTTAACTCTTTGTGATTTCAATCGAAAATGTGCCTGCTTATGGCTCGGCTACTGCTGGTACTGGTTTGGTGCTATTTGAGACGCAAGGAGCTCGGTGGAAGGAATTTAAAGAAAGGAATGTTGAAGATAAAAAAAACCCCACTACTACGCCTAGGAAGAGGACAACGATCAATATGACAAAATGCAAAACCTTCGCGACATGCAAAAGAAACACGCATTAGCGTGAGTGGAGATGGGACGTTCGCACAAACGGAAACGATCGTCATCCGCTCATCGTCAACGCCACATTGAATATTAATGAACCGTCCGGAACTTGCCGAAGGGCTTGCGCGATAGTGCTGGTTGCTGATTCCAACCGCCCCAAAGCTGGCAATAATTTCGCTTTCTACCGGCAAGCTTCCACACAGTTCCGAAGCCGATCAGTAGCTGATGCAGTTGAAAAGCCCGTGTGCTTTCAGCTCTTTACCTTTTTTTTCCCTTACCTTATTCGATTCTTAAAAGGGCCCACCTCGAAAAAAATACCTCAGACCCACTGACGTTCGCCCGGTGGGAGGGAGACACGATTTTTCATTCCCATCGCATCCCACCAAACAGAACACCCTGCGGGATATTGTGCCCCATGTGTGTCTGCTTAGTTTTGCATCACCATGCCCATGGCCATTCGAAGGATTGTGTTTCGTCTGTCCCTGACCTTACGTACTGCACACCTATGCCGAAGATGAGCATGCCATGGATGGTTCCATCTTATCCTCGGCTTGCCTTCCACCGGGTGACACGGTGAAACGGACGACTCGTGGAAAATCGTGTCTTGTGTTGTTCGTGTGTTTTTTTTTCATTCCTTTTCATTCTTCGCGAGACATTCAATCCCACTTTCAAATCCCAACCATACGGTTCCCGTGTTTTGCCAGCTGCGGACAACCTGCCCAAAACCGGCTCGCTAACCTGATGCGAACCACGAAATGGACACTTTCCATAGGAAAAACTCAACCGCTGGCAAAGCGGCAAAGATTAACGGTCGATTAGATTTTTTTATTTCATACCATTTCTTCTTGACTTCAGATAGGTTTCTAGGTATCTCATTGCTGGGCAAAATTTATGTCCTCACCGGTGTATGTTTTTCCTAATTTAGCGTAACGGCGTCTAGTGACAGCAGACCCGGAAGGTCCGCATGGCGAACAACAGTGCGACAGCATATCGAATTGGCTAAAGGGGAACAAAAATGGACAGCAAAATGGAGAAAGGATTCTTCTCACATACCGCTGGATGAGTAATCTTAATGACCTTCCGACCGATTTAGGGGAACCGTTGTGCAAATTGAGTTAGTATAGCGAACAGCCATTCAATAATGCAGGAAAATTGAGTATTTTATACTTGAGTTTCACAGCAACAAAGTGTCCAAATATTCGATCTTTTATCGGGACTTTTGTGTTTAATAGATATTTGCAATATTAAGCAACTTGTGCAAATCATTAGTTTCAATAAAGACAAACGCAAATCCATAATCAACACCTAACCCATCCGTCCTATCGTTATCAAAGCGTTGACCGTTGAAGCTTTCCCTTTCTACTTGCAATTAAAATCGCATTATCACTATGCTGAACGGCGTGAGTCGCTCGCACAGCTTATGATCCACCAAAGTAATCGACTGGACATTACCTTTTTTCTCTCTCTCTCTCTCTCTCTCTCTCTCTCTCTACCTCTCCCTCTACAAATATCATTAAACTTGCACCAAGGCAGCAGAGGAGTCAAATGGTGCCGTACATATGTGTGAGATCAAATGCTAGATCGAGCTTTGTTGCACAACCAATGTGAATATTGTGCATCGAAAGCAACCATCTTTCCAGCTACAATGGGTTTCATTCGTTTGAAGGATACGACGAAACCACGAACACCTTTACACAAAAAGTATAAACCATAAACACGCTGCTCGGCTAAAACAAACAAATGGACCGGCGAAGCGAGGATCGTGGTTGCACTTTTGCAACGAAAAACCATGCAAGACCCTCCGATGTACATCATCACAATGGCCACTGATAAACGGTATGCACGTGATGCCACTAATTCGATAATTTACCGTGCGTTGCATTTGCCACTGACCATTTACCTTCCGATGCACAGGGTGCCGTTGGGCTTTCCTTTCCATTTTGTTTTCGTTTTCGCTGTTTTCTTCTGTCCTTCTAAATTCATCAATTTTCATTACCAGCTTTACGGGGCCGGGTTCCACACGTTACAGCGTGGAATATAATTGCTCGACGGTGCAAAGAAAGTGAACAAAACAAGACATATCGATTAAAGCTAACGATCTTTCTACATTTCACCCCTGTGGCTGGTCAACAATGTTGGTGTGGTTTATTAATTGCTGAAACTGCCCTTGAAAAACTGAATAGCTTTGTTCCTTTTTTTTAACGTAATAATTACTTTCTTAAGGGAATATTGTTCACTTATGCTTTGTATCACAACGACAATATGCAAAAGTAATACAATTGATCAAATGTTTTGCATCTTCTTCGAAACATTCCAACCTGCTAATGATACTCCCTTTATCGAACACAACACAAAAAAATCCGACGAATTTCTACACAATTCTTCTCTCAGCCCGTTCCACCGTTCAATCGTTCGCAGCATAATCGCGGCGCACGAATTCCAAGCTTTCACTTTCAAGCAGAAGCTTTACATGTTTCGAGCATCGTAATCATGCGCCGTCCGCTGGTTTGGTGATTTTTTTTTTTCTATTCGAATTTGGCTTCGATCATCCAAGTTCCACGATCAGATTGAATTAATCCCAGTGCAAGCGTTTGTCGAAACAACTCGACAACGCAAGTACCACTCGATCAGGTTTACTGATGAGGCTGAAGTGAAATTACGCCTTAGCAATGCTTCATACGGAATGTTGTCGTTTTGCACTTTACCACACCGGCGTGGTAATGATTATATGCGTCTCATTTAAATTCTGCCGGCGGTTTTGCTCCAGACGAGGGCAGGATTTGCTTATCGCGTTAGGATTTGAAATCGTCTCGGTGCGGTTGTCCGATCGGGTGCGATAATGGGCACTGTTTTCCTAGTTCCTTTCATTTGTTTGTAGTTTCTAATGCCAAAATAAATTTCTTCGAATGTATATTTTCTTATTAATGCGGTGCAAAACTTTTAATTTAGTTACATGATTTACCCAAACCACGAATAGGATATTACATCGTTATACTGATCATAAATCCTTTTAAATCACAATATTGCAAAGAAAATGCATAAGCTTCTCACCTTAATTACGATATCAGCGCAGCAGTGCTTGGTCCATTCCAAGCCTCGGTTGGCCTGGAAAAAAATCGTATCGGAACCAACCAGACTGACCCACTAAACGGTACACCCTTGATGCTTTGTTTGGAACAGTGAAGTAAAACCTTGTCCCTACCGGTTGCATTAGATAATGCGTGACCAGATGCGAGCTACTTCCGACCAACGATCGCCGTTTTACAATTGTTAACATCGCCACCTGTACCAGCCCATGTTTCGCCAGTTTCCCCAGCGTTGTTTGCAACGCATCCTATCTAGGGCTTGTAACCCCGTGATCGAGACGGGAACATGTTGTGCATTCGATCGATCACCGGTCGCACACACACAAGGGGACGAAAAGTGTGCGATCGATCGAGTGGTTGATTGTTGGGCGAACGAAAGCACAACATGATGATCGACCTGCTTCATGATCGAGCAGCAAATAAGGATAGAGCGGCTTGTCGGCGGTGTTCAGTGAACTATGGCTGAAGGCGTACCGAAGAGACCGTGCGAGTGAGCATCCGTCTGAGTGAGCGATTTATGTGGAAAGACACGAGTCACTCGCCCACCGTTATACTTCACGCAATCGGTAGCGTTCGAGATGAAGCACTGATTTACATTATTATGCTTCATGAAGAAAGGTACGGCACGGCACGGCGTACACAGACACAGTGAAAAAACAAGCTCTAATTTCTGCCTGTTTTTAGTAAGTCAAGAAAGTGGGTGTTTGATGTAGATATTGTAATTAAATATTTAAAAATTTATTTACGTCTTGTTTAGTTTAATATACTAATTACCTATAAACCGATATACCTATTTTCTTTTTAACGATTCCAAAACATAAGGAAGGCGCTATAGCGTATAATCAGTCCTTATGTCTGGTGACCCAACAAAATATTGCATACTAACAGGCGTCCAATAGACATACACTATCATGAACAAAGATGCAAACAGCTTTACTTATCTTCATTTACATAGCTTAAATAATTTTTCTAACAACGTGTTACTTCTACTCACTCAACCTCAATAACCAAAAATACACATCTCGGTTGAAAGATCCAAGACTCACGCAATCCATCCCGGGGAGTCTTGGGGTCCACCTTGGCGAAAAGGCTCACCGGTCCGACCGAAGAAAGCCAGTGAGAAAGAGCATGATGAGGATACAATTATGAAGAAAAAAACACCCAACCCTCAGCCCCCCCCCCCACCCCCCACTCACACACACACGAAACGAGAAGCATTCGAGACTGCTCAGCTGCAACTCACCCAAAAACGGAAATCTTCGCCAAAGCGTGTGTTCGCTCGCTCACTCTCTTTCACTTGCCCGATGCTCTCCCGAGCTCGCGCTTCCCTGGCGTGTCTTTCACTCGCGATCCACCCCAACGCTTGGCGCGCTATGTTCAGCCGCCACCACTATAAAACCGATCGTCCGGAAGCAGCGCACGCTTAATATTACCTTGATCTTGAACCGGTACGTATCACGAAGCGAGCACAGCTCAGCAGCAGGGATGTGCAAACGTTTTTGGCGAAATTTTGTGACACAAAGTTCCATGGTGGGGAGTGCGAAACAAAAAAGAGTGATTTATTGAACAACAAGACGTTAGCATTGATCGTACGTACAAAACGAACACGCGGTGCAACACGCAAGTGCATATTAGCATGAATGGTTGGAAACTGTGAAAGATCTTCCAAAGTGTGTGCGTGTACGCGGTGAGAAATACGTTCGCCCCTTCCCCGGTGGTAACCTGGATGCTGCATACCCGAGTGTCAAGTGGAAACATTGTAAACGAACACAAACAAATCGCACGAACAGGAATATGAACGAAATTGGTGTTAATACAAAACAGACATCCAGGAAAAGACTTCGTTCATGTCCAAAAACGTACTGAAGCCAAACAAAAAACCTCGTACGGTTGGTGACTGTTGCGTTTGCTGGTACGGTGGATTGTTTATGCATTTCGTACGGCTTTCGGCTTTTGTCGCGCCTCGCTGGATGGATTCCGTCTCGCCAGGATGGATTAATTCGAATGTTTTCTTTCTTCCCCGGTTCAGACTGACCTAATGCCCAACCCTGAAACACTTCGCTGGTTTGGACAGTTTTGGCTGCTCCACAGAAGCAGGAAGTACCAGATCGAAACAATTTCCCTCCATGCGAGCGCTTGATACTAGCTTGTGCTATATTTCGATTTTTCAAGGTTATCACGGTGAGCAAAGGTCAGCGATCTTTCACCACTGGTGAAACCCAAAAAATGAGGGGAGAAAGATCGCTTATCAAATGCTGGCCCGGCTAACGGGTTGCACATACATATCTAGGCTGATATCGCCGTCAGTTGATCGCCCAGACACGGCCACACCAATTACACGCACTTCACGGCCATTGCGCACCGCGGATACTTTGCAGCGGCGTCCGAATTGACCCGCTTTTTACCAGCAGTGAAATTTTCAAAACTGTACGGCCCGTGTACCTTCTCGTTCGTCATTCGCCGATAGCACGTGCTGTGCTATTCATCGCCATCACAGCGAATAATAGCGTTCACCTTTCAATTGCATTCGCTCGTTCGTTCCTTCCCATTTTATCGTACCTGTGTGTTTTTTTTTGTTTTGCTCTTCTTTTCAATCATCAACACGTGACGTGCGGACAGGCGATCGCGATCGGAAACGTCGCGCCCGAAAAAAACAAAATCCCCCGCCAAAAACTCCTTCTCGGCAATTAGCGGAAGCGGAAGTGTGAGCGGCACAACACGACATTGCAGCACGATGATTAGCATAGGCAGGCGGAACGTGCTGCATTGCTGGGCGGTGGCATTGATCGTCTTCCTCGGAGTGACCGTTTCGGGCCAGGTGCACGGTGCCGATGTGAAAGTGGAAAAATCAGGTAAGTGCCCGAAGCAAGTGTGCGTTGCGATATCGGAACACGGGTGAAATACATCCGAATCATTAATGTTTTTTTTTGTTTGTTTGTTTGGGGAGATGTGTGCATTATTTGCTAATAATTATGAATGCAGCATTAAGAGAAAACAAGATTTATAATGCGCTCAGCGAAAGACGCGGGCATATTGCTGAAGCGTGTGAAATATTTCACCGCGATTAAGATTGAAATGAAACTTTTCAAAACTCATTACAATCTTTGCAAGATCACAATTTATTTACAATTTAAAAGAAAGGCAATTCATTGTGATTTGTTATGACAACTTCTTACTTATGCTTAGCATAAAATGATATTTCCATAATTAAAAAACAAACAATTCATTAGTTTTATTGAACAGCTAATAACGAACGATAGTAACAACTTGCAAATGAAATTAAACAACAACTCCCCAAGCAATCAGCATCTCAAATATTGAAACAACACCAATGATGGTGATGTGGGTAGTAAGAAAGCAACATTGATCGCTCTCCCATACCATAACCGGTAATGCTAGGTGCGCCTCCCAACAGCACAGGCTTCGTTGGCGTGTTGCTTTTTGTGCCTTTGAGCATCACCTAACGATTCCTGACCGGCTTCCCTTCACGCGGTGATGATGAACCATTAAGCTAACCTAATGCCATAAAGCGCTCTCCACCGGCGCCCTGATGGGCATTAGGCTTAATTTCAACGCCACCGACAATGGTGGTATTGCAGACGACCCTTAATGGGAGCTGCTACTGCTGGGATGATGGCTCGCGCATCAGGCACGCAAATCGGCAAGATCCGGCCCATTTCATTACCAGCTTCTAAATCTACCATTCGCTTCCTTCTTAAGCGTGCCATCCATCCCCCTCGTTCCGTTGAATGGAAACATCTCACGAGCAAACAAATCAACCACAGCCTCCATCTATGGGGGATGGACAGAAAGCAATTGTGACAAAAAATTGTTCACACCACCCAAAAGGTAACAGCCCAGCCGTGTCGTGGGGAGAGCAGTTTTACTTTCTACTAGCTCGATTTGGAAGTATACAAATCGATGTTTGTTTTGAAGCGTTTGTGGCCTCTGTCTCTCTCATTCGTTCTCTCTCGCTCTCTAACGATTGCTTTGGCGAACGAAATTTGGCTTAAGAGAAAGTATTACAAATCGTCGAAACCGCACCCTCGGTTACTCTGCCCAGGAATCTGTCAATGTATGCCGCCGACGGAAAGCTATCGTAATCATCGCATGTCTCTCGGCTAACGACGTTGACAGAAAAGTTCAAGGTCGTGTTCGATCATTCGCAGACTCCTGTTTTTTAACCTTTGTTGAGGTGCAACATTTGTCTCAACGGTTTGACAGCTTGATGATGGCATAAGTTATGTTTGATAAGTTAGTTTTCTTTATCCCCTTTCCGAACTGTAAAAGTAGTTGGAAAACTGTGAATGCTCCATCCACACATTTCCGGTGGCTTTTTCCATGAAAACCTTCCACGGATTGGTTGACCTGGTTGGCTTGGCGGGAGTAAAAACTAGTTTTCGGTCGGCTACATTTTACGCACCCCGGCCATCGGAGTCGAATCGGCAAACCTACATTCAATACACAACCAACCGACACGAAAGTGAATCGTAAATCAATAGAAATTCAGCGTTGTCACGCACCTTACACAAAAGCGGGCACGAAAAGCAACGCCGTTTTTTGTGACTTAAAGCACACTGAAAGCCAACCAAGTGGAAGGAAATTATGTAGAACCGTTGCTCTAACACCAATTAAACTGTTTTTAAACAAAACATTAACTCCAACGGGGAAAAACACGAATTTGTTCCGTTTGGTGTTACTATCTGCTGAAGGAACAACATTGAACAATCGAGAAACTTCAATGCACGATCAAGCGACGAACGTTGACCGTTTTTGGTAAGATGAAAATGATGTCATCGGTGTAACATTAAATGAAGAAATTGAAGGAATTATAAATGAATAGTAAAAAGTGAACCGGAACACCGAATCGGTGACAATAAAAATGCGGAAGTTACACTTGGGTGTTATTGACTGTGCGTTTCATTTGGTAAAAACAAGTTGCAGATCCATTTTTCCATTGCGTCGCTTTCGATCCTAGTGTACGAAGATCATCATTCGATTCCTCTCCACATCACCATCCTTTTTCGCTCGCACTGCCGAAAGAATAAAAGTATTCAAATGACGGCACACGAAAACAAAACGACTTTCACTTTCCGCTTTGCCACTGATTCATCGAGAAAGAGTTTCATCTCGCCAAAGCGACGAACCTTTGGGATGCGATCATGGCACTTGGGAAGCAATGAATCTGCTCGCGAGCGTGTGACCTACATACATAAACGCGCGCGCGAATCCTGTTCCCGTACAGGCAAGGCTGTGTCCTACATTCGGCCAAATGGGGATGACACGTTTCTCAGCCCTTGATAACGTAGCCATCCCTTCGCACGGCTCGCCTTACATCATCGAACCGCACCATCTTGCGATTCGCAGAAGGGTTTCCGTACCGTTGCCTAACGGTGTTCCGGTAGAGGAAAACCGGATCCAGTGGTTGTGCGTGGAAAAGTTGTCATAGTTGCCATATCCGGGCGCGTTGTTTCCTCATGCAATTCGCTAATTATTGCTAATCTACAGCATTGCTGTAGGACTGTAGGCCGAAGCATTTAGATTTCGCTTCACATCTCTCTCAAGGGACACGTTTAAACGTGACAAAATCAATTGCATCTAGCTGTGCGTATGGATAATTGGAACATATAGTCGAGAAATGGGAACAAAACGCCGTAAATGTGCACTACATTTAATTCCCTTTAGCTCCCTAACCATCAGATGTGGAGCAAAGCACGGTTTGACGAGATATCCATGGATATGTTCCAGAAAGCAGCATTGCACCGTACGGTGCTACTTGAAGAAGTGAAACCACAAGAACCTCAATCCTAAAGGCACCCCTGTAACGATTGTCTCATTACCCGGTAAAGGTGTAATTTATCGCATGCTCTCTCCATTCTAGCCGCTTTGTGGAGGGTCCTCCTAAAGAGCGGTGCTTTATTACCGCACTAACAGGCTATTATTTACGATACTTTTTCATGCTTTTTTTTCTTCATCTTTCCAGCTTCAGTCGATTCTTCAGCCCTGCTCGAGGCGGCACTCTGCGCGGTAAAGTCGAACCCGGGCCAATGCGTGCGGCAACAGGCGGCCCGCGTGCTTAACAACTGGGAAGACATTCTAAATGCGAAGAAGATGGAAATGCTCGGTAAGTATTGTAACGGGTTGTGTTGCTTTTTTTCTTCTTCTCCTGTCTCTCTAAACAAAACACACACTTGAAACAGATTCTCTGGCATCTTGAAACAGAATTTGGAACCTTTTGCTTCGTAATCTATCGAGTTCTAGGCCACCGTAAAACTGCTTGAAGAATTTATTGAACAGCTTCTTTATTGCACTGTTCGGTAAAAAGGGCCAGCCTAACGGCAAAAGCATATGAAGCACCATTTATGTTTTCGCTCATAGTTTTATGTAATGAGTGAAAAAAGGCAAGGGAACGCCTCGTGAAGGAATGCTTCTCAACAACAGCTTCACAACTCCGAAACATTTTAAGACCGCTTGTACTCTTGCGCATTAGAACCATCCGGGGGAAAGATGATCATCTCAAGGCATGTAATGATGTAATTCTCCATGAAAATGGATATTTTCCGTGAACCACCCGTAACGGAAGGTTTCGAATGACCTTTCTTCTACGTGCATCGAGCGCATAAAGAGCCTTAACAACTTCATTAGTGACGTTTTCTTTTCTCGTCCCATTAAGGCATTGATTTATCGTTCGATTGATCTATACGGTTTAACGGTTAGGCAGGCAAACTATAACCCATTCGCCTATGTGAGGGAGATCAATTACTATTGAAACTGTTTTATACAGTAAGTCATTCAAGAGGCTCTCGATGTGATTAACCCTATTAATTAAAGCAAACAAAATCATCTTCAGTTTTCGATTTTCTCACGAAAATTTAGTAAAAACAAATACAAATTATTCCACTATCAATCACCATAGTATCATTACACTTTCCATCAATTATCTGTAATCCTCCCGTGCGCTTTTATAGCAGAACAGAATTTGCAACGGCTATAATTAACACGCACAAACAAACAAACACCTAAAAAGCACGAGTGAAACAGTGATCTGCAACAGTCTTCATTCACTGTGAGCTTGGGAAAATGAAAATCCTCCATCAGGCAACTAATTGTATGGCTTCAAATTTCGGCAAATGACCCACCAAGGCATTTGCTGTGAAATGATCATAATAAATGAAAGACAATCATTGAGAAATCGTCGGTTTGGTCACTTAAACGAATGGTTAATGGAAGGCAATTGAATGAAGTAGAGTTCCATTTCTTTCTCATTAATATGAGTCTTTCTCCAGTAGTTAGTTTCATGGGTTAGTTACTCCTAGAGGACCTCTTTATGAGACAAATTGCA
>STHB01027543.1:0-11037 GCA_018908115.1 Anopheles rivulorum
GCTGATCCCTGCCGAACCGACCCGATCGGGGAGCAAACTGGGAGCTAGCTTATTATTGTTGCTAGGATATTTAATGCTGTACGGCCCCACTGGGACAGCAATAATAAAGCAAACCCCTCGCAAGTGTACCCCACAGGGCACACGGTAGCGACGGCACGGCTCTACTCCCCGGAATGGGCCGAATGGGCCGGAAATAGTTATTGGGAAAATGGGCGCAATTTGTAAAACAACACACGACCCTAAGCACAACCGGGAACGGCGGTTCATTACGAGTCGTTTTGGGCAAGATTTGATGCATGCGTGGTTGCCAGCGCGCACGATAGAATAATTAAGGCTTAATAAACCAATCAAGCGTTGTCGTATTTATCGCCTTGCAATGAGATGCTATGAATAAAGTTGATAAATTAATTCAGTACGTATGAATATTTCAGTCGATTGTGAGCTGTAATAGTTTTATGTCCGTATCTGCTTTTGTATTCATCGATAAAGGTAATGTTTTTTCCGTCAGAAGATTTAACGTATCTTCTGATTAATGGCAATTATTCGAATTATAAAATTGTTCCCTTTTTAAACGACTAATATTTAGTAAGAGTGGGTTGAGGGTTTTATTTTCACGTTAATCTTTTACCTTCAAACCGTAAGGAATGACCAATTTTGCATATTCTTTAAAGTTACATAAATTTTACTATTTCTTCATCTTCGTCCATTTTTACTTGAAAATTTACACAAAATAAAATTTATTTTTAATGTATTAAAACATAATATTATATTTATGAAGCAGACTGAAAATCCTTGAAAATTATTTTTGAAGTCAGTTGCTGATGGAATTGTCTAAGATCATATTTACTCTAGCTAATTATTTCAGAATTTCTTTAATTTAGGTCCATGATCCTTAATTTATTATCTTTAATTTAGGCGAAAATCCAGATGAGCTTTTGTTCCGGCTCTATCATTAACAGCTTCAGTTCTTTAGTCTATGAAGCTCTTACCAAGAATCAATGGCAGTTTTAGTCCAATGAATGCTGCCTTATCATTTTTAAAAGGTGTTAAAATCATTTAATAATGTTAATCAATCATACAACTTCCCGCTTGGCTATGCATCTCCAACCAACATTCTTCTTACCCTGCACAAACACAATGCTGCTGCTAATTTGAATTTTACGCACCAACTATCCATGCTGCCTCGTTTTACAACTACCAGCTAACACCGTCGCATAATGTTCAACGCCACTCCCATTCGCGCCCCCAAAAACAACCGATAATTGGCGCGTTCTTAGCGGCCGCTTTCCGCCTGCAATTGGCTTGCATTAATTGTTTGCCTAGTGCCGCATGCCACGTGTGTCCAGCACCGTGTTAATTAAATTACCCTGTCGAACCACTTTTCGTTGTCACCTTTCACCTTGTACGAGCAGCAGAGTGTAAATCGTTCGAACGACGTTGTTGATACTATTCGCGCAATTCACGCTGTGTACGTACATCTGCGCTTGGGTCATGAAGTACGTTGGCTGATCGAAACAAACTAATTAATAAATGGTGCTCGAACGTAACTTCAACTCTCTGCTCCAGCATCAAACCGCGCTGGAGTTAATCAGACATCACCAACAAGCACGTCGCCAGGAGGTGTTCCTGAATGGAGGTGTTCCTGAATGAGGACAAGAGTACAGGAAAAGGGCGAAGAGTTCCTCCGGATTGCGGAGCTTTCCCCCCACCATCAACCTGTAATGTGCAACGAGAGCACGAAGAGTTTCGATTTTCATTTTCATAAACCTCAGCCCAGTGCGACGATTGCCATTAACGCAAGGATCGCATGAAAACCATTCGACCCGATCCCTCGGACCACGGGGAAAAGGCCGAACCGAACGCAAGACAGACTCCAGTTCCGGCAGGACAGTTTTTGCTGATGTGGCAAAGTGTCAACCCTCGCACGGAAGTTCAGCTTCCTAGCTGGCTGATAATAATGCCAACCTCTGCGCATAATGGTGAACACGGCAGAGCCGGACCAGAAGTGTGCCAGAAAACCCACCCACCGTGTGGTAGACAGGAGACAAGCCGGATGGGTCGTTAGCCCAAACCGCTCGACCGGAATCGGCAGGATCGGTATCCATCCGCCCAGCGTCCCAGCATGCCCAGGTGAGGCAGGTTATTAATCAACCCGCGAACAAGTGGAAAATATGTTCTGCCCCATCTACCAAGACATCCCAGAACACCCAACACCGGTGGCTAACCGTCGACAGCCTTCTCGCGGGAATAAATTAGTTTTCCTTTCCGCACTCTCGATTAACTTCCGTACCGCTAGAAGGTACTGGCGGAGGAGGTCGGCGAACGCCCGAACCCGGAGGTGACGCAAGATCGATGACTTTCGCCTTCTCGGACCTGATTCTACATGTACCGTGGGACGTTTGTTGCGCCAGGCCGCAGGGCGTGGGTATTGGGAAACAGGTGCGAGCCCGGGGTCTGTAATTGATTCGCAAGGATCGGTTTTATTGATGGTGTGTGAAGATTTTGCGAAAAGCTCTGCATTATCGGCGTGGCGGTAATTCGATAGCAGCTCCACAACGGGCTGGTCCGGATGGGTCTGACCGTACCCGACGCCGGGTGCGCTATACTTCACCGAGTGCGAGTGTATTATTTATGGTGTGATAATTATTATACTTCACAACAACTGAGAGAGAGAAAGAGAGAGAGAGAGAGAGAGAAGGAGTCCGTTTTTGTGCGAATGATATGGTGGTGGCGAAAAGGTAGAAGCACAAAAGAAAATCAATAATCTTTTGTTAATTAGGCAGCAGACTACTAGGGTGAACCGATTCGGGTTAGGTACTTATTGAACCTGTCGATTTTTTAATACGAAGAACTTAAATATTTGCATATTACTAAAAGATTTGTGATTTCTTTCAGAAAACAAATATGAGTACTATTATACAGAGGCAGAAATTAGGATATTCATTTTCTTCTAGATTTCAGACAACTTCCTTTAGAAAGCTTGGGAAGTATATTCTGATACAATCTAACAATAACATTCAAGCTTAAACATTGGATAGAGCTTAGCATTTTGGTCACAAAACTCGTTATTAAACGTTAGAGGATATGTCCAATTTAATACCGAAGAATTCTTCACAACTCGATGATTTGACGTTTTGTCACATTAAGTTGCGAAAACTGTGTAGTAACCTAATGATTAGTTCTTAGACGAAGCAGATAATATTATTGAACGTTTCATTATATCAGTTTAATGAAAATATATGGGTGTCTGGAATGATATAATAGGAAATTGACTTGGTTAGGGACTAATTGATTCATTTCTACATATAATTGGTATTTCCTTGTCTAGAATCAGAATAATAAACTGACTAGAAACTAGACGGGAACATATCTTGCCCAGGACTTTACTTTCCTGTAATCGGAAATGCCAATAAATATCAATAAAATTGTAAGACACAGTAAGAATTCAAGTTCAGTTTTAAATCAGTCACAAAATAATTTTTGACTGAATCTTGATAGAAATCAATTCAATGAATTAAATATTTTGATTGTTATTTTCTGTATCTAAACATAAATTTAGATTCATGAAATTAATTATAATACTTCACATTTTACTTTGATCTTCAACTTGAGTTTGTAATTATTCTCTCTAAAATAGCTTTCAGTTTTGCTACAAGTGTCCTTTAACTACTTCCTTTTGTGAGCTTTGTTGAAACAGATCTCAATTTTTATGAGATCAAAGATTGAAAATATTTTAAAACATTAACATTCGAGAAAGAATCTTCCAAAAGATCCGATCTTGAATTCGTCATTACTCACCAAAAAATCTTAAGAACACCCATTGATCCTTCTGATTCAAAGCATGCCCACCGAACGCGTTCTCTAATAGTCGATGCGTCATCACATCCCAATCCCAAGAACTCCGCTTTTAATTCCCCATTACTATAGATACGCCATTCTACCACTCAATCCACCCTTAATCGCTGTCGGGACATCTCCCATGGCAAAGAATATGACACACCAGTGCCACACATTGATTCCGGTGAAATGTAACATCTTCAAACAGCACATCAAACAGCGCTCCGGAGGACGTCTTCATCCTCGTGTTGGGTGTTCCTTGGAACAACTCGTAGATCGCAGCGAAACTACTATCTACAACAACTCCTTCCGCTCTCAACTCAATGGTCTTTGACGGCTTTTGGCGGCGCCAAAGAAGCGACAGGGAGTCGCATCCCAAACCCTCACACACTTACACACCCATACACTGCTTTAATAATCAAAAGGAGAAGCAGGTTCAGAAAGGAAGAAGCTGATACGGAAACAAAGTATGCCCGGGGATGACACATATTCGCTTCGGCCAAACCGGTGGTCAGCCGGGCCACGGTAAGTGGGAAATGTAATGAAAAAAGGTGCGAGCGCAATGTTTGTAATCTCGGCGCTCCGTCCGGCACAAGATACCGGACCCAGGTAATACGGAAAGGTATCCTGATTTCTTGAACGGTTCCTCTTTTTCAACCGTCAATCCAACCTCGTCGACGGCGGGTGGTTTATGAGAAAAGAAAAGGACACCCGGAGTCCAACTGGGTGCTTGCATTACATTAGCGATCTCCGCAAACGGTTTGGGTGTTGGCGCCAGGAAAGGTTGGAAACAGGTTGGGAAAAGGGAACATCTAGATAAAGGGAGCAAATAAGAAGGACCAGCCGAGCGTCCAAAAACCCATCACGACATTTCCATCTTCAGCGGCGGCATTGAATAGCCGAAATGTCATTCAATGCTCTGCATCACGAGCTGGCACGAACAGAAGAACGGAAGCAGAGCTTTCCGGAAGGCATGGGGGTGAAGATGGGCGAGAAACCACTTACCTGTTAATATCGTTAAAACAGCCCGTGGCAGCTTCTGTTGAATCATGTTGGTCATTCCTAGAAAGTGAAAAAAAAGAAGGTTGGAATCAAATCAGTAACTGCTGGTTAGAAAAGGAAAGGAAAAGAAGGGCAGAATTGGCCAGCGGAAGGTCAAATAGAAAACCATCGCATACAAATCACACCACAATTTGGAATATATATATTTGTGTGTGTGTTTGTGGGTTGAGTATCCTCACTATGTCCAAAATCTGTCAGCTCGATAGGAGCTCGACCCTGGCGGACCTTGTACCAGAAAAAGGAAACACAAAATGAAGTTCAAACATACGATGACCGTAACCTACCGTAATGGGCAGCCGAATGGGAGAAGCGTTAGAACCGTTAGAACTTGGGAAATAAAAAAAGAAGAAGAAGAAGAATATGGTGGAGGGGGAGAAAAGGTTTTCCACCTGTGCGCGTTAGGTTGGAGTTGGCATCCATCCGACATGATGCGGGAGATGTTCCACCATGGATTCAAGTCATGTTTCAGCATGTGAAGTGCTTTCCATGTAAAATATTTACCCATTACCCTTTTTTTCCTCCACGAAGGTAGGGTTGGCTTCGGGACCCCACCCAATCCACTCCACCGCGGACAAGGATACCACAAAGGCAAAACCGTGCAAAGGTCAAAAGATTTTGGGTGATGTGGAACTGTGAGGAAGCAAGCAAAAAAACGAACCAGAATCATCATCGGAAGATAATAAAATCGAACCGAAACGACTTCAGCTACCCAGTTCTGACGGAGCCAATAGCAATGGAAAGGGGTTTTTTGTCATTTGCCTTTTTTGTTTGACGCCATTTCCCAATACGATCGTAATTATGTTTGCTTTCATCGTTTTTGTTTTTGGATCACAGTTTATGGAGTGGCGTGGTGAAGTGTGCCCCTGCAAAATAAATACACAACCATCGGCTTGCTGGACGCGCAACTATAAACATGTATCACCAAATTTGAAGTCATTAGTCGTGAATCACGCGCTTCCTAGATGGGCCCAAATAAGCGCCCATCGCGCACTGTTGTAAAGCTTTACAGTTCCGGACTTTAAGCCGTTTTGTGGACTAGCTGGAACCATTCGGGGGAGCGAAAAAAAAATGGAAATAGTTCTTGTGTGCCTTTCGAATGAGCAAATACTTTTTTATTACCAAATCGGTGCGATCGCGCTTGATCAGCTCCATGATCGATGGACCGTTTGATGGATCTTTCTCTCTGTCTCTCGATCTCTTTCTTGCGTCTAACACAACACTTCCGGTGTTGGTTTTGATGCTTTTTTCCTTGGGGAGGTTGGAAATTCAAACAAAAGCCAAACCAATCAATCCGCTGAACATCGAATTCGATTCGCTCGCGAATGCATTGATCGTGGTTTCCGCATCAAGCACGGGAGACCGCAGCTTGTTATACTTGGAAGCTGTATCGGCGGGATCATGTTTTGCTTTTGAGGTTAACGCGGACTTAACCTTTTTGCTGCAAGCACTCACCATTGCTGGACGCAAGCTTTCCTTTAAGCAGCTTTGTTGCTTGTTTTTGCGACTCCAAAAGAAACGCAAGACGATTGCGTCTTTCTCGCTTCGTTTTAATGAAAAAAAAAGCCGGGATGCCCCGCGTAGAAAGGGCATCACATGTCGCGTGTAAACAAATCTCTTTGCTGAACGGTTTGATCTTCCTTTGTTTTGGCACACGGTAAGCATCGTGCGGTGCGTACATAACACAACAGAACTCGGGCGCGTTACTCAACCGAGATCGTAATGAAAATACGATCTTCCGCCAACGCCAAGAAATACGAAACCGCTCGCACCGGTGCTGTGGATTGCTGACCGTATCCGATTTTGGCTGCTTTGCTTTTTGAGGGCCTGTAACGGGCACTGACAGTGCCAGTTCCAGTGATCCAGTTGCATCAGCAGCAAAGAAAAGCAATAAATGGCCGAAGAAAGGTATCGGGTGGGTGACACAATTTTTAAATCCCACTTATCACTTAACGTTTTTCTTTACAGCGTTTTCTACAGTTTACGATTAAACGGGCAGTTTACACACGAATCAAACAACGGTGATGTAAAAAAAAGGAACAAGATTATTATTGTTTTGTCTTGGTACTTTGTTACAAATGTTTGACCAAACCCAAAAGGTGATGGGGCGCAAACAAATACACAAACCTCCGAACGAGCGCAACCAGTTTCTGTCTCCAGCCGAGATTGGATCGGGTTCGCTTCGGTGTGATCCCACAGCATCCAGCCACTCCGATTGGGGTTTGTTTGTCTCGCAAGGTAGATATAAGCGACCGAAGCCGAAACTCAACACCACCGAGCATTAGTCAATGCTCCGATCGGGGACCATCGGATCCGGAGTGCTCCGGGTCCGGGTAAGGTATCGTATGGCAACACACTTGAAGCACTTCGGTTGCCGTGGTGTTGGATAAGACCGTTCGGACTCCATTTCAAACATCCTGCGCCTGGCAGTGGAACAGCACCGGCTGCGCAAAATGCGTATCGCGGCGTGACATTTTAGTAGAAACAAAACAAAGTCGTCGGTTTTGCGTCAACCTTTTCCAGGGTGCGTGTTGTTGACCCGATATCCGCTCATCGGGCACACACCAGCCACGGGGTGTTGGCTTACACCCCGGCTGTTGTTCAGCCGAATCGCGTCCCAATTATGGTGAATAAATCTGATTGATGGGATGTAATTTTTCAAACCGCCGACCGAGGTGGAACGAATGGTCGTGTGACCGTGGTAGGCTAAACGGTCGTGGAATGGTAAATGCGGGGTTTTTTTTTTGTTGTTTTGATAACGGGATTTGGTAACAAAGAATAAAGAATTGCACCCTTAATAGTGATCAATTATAGAATAGACAATTTAAAGCTAATTAAAGGAACAAAAGAGTAGAAAATGAAATCATAACTATTAGAAAGTAGTACTTTGGAGCAGTTTGGTATCATTAGATGATAATGGCTGAAGGAAATTTAAAAAGTCACTACACGATATAATGTAACGACAACCAAGTCATAGTTCCTCAACTTTAAGCAATTAAAGAATCAATTTATGGAAATTGAAACAAAGTTAAAGAGTTTTGGAACAAGTTTGTTTTAACATTTAAAGCAAAGTCTATTTTGAAATCAGGTCTTTTACTATCTTCAAAGATCGGCCTTATTTACCAAGAGTGATTGTCGAGCTTTGGGATATTCAATTACTAGATATTCGGATAAACATCTTCAACTATTTTATAGCAATAAATTGTATTCAAATCTTTTCCTTTGGACGTAAATATTAAAGTTGACCAGGGGAATATGGCTTCACAAAAACTATGTGCATATTAAAACTTAACCCAAACTAAGCATGGAGCTCAAAGTTAAGCATTGTTGGATGTTTTAAGGTGAAGATGTTATTGAAATATATTCAAGGACTATTGAGCCCAAAAGTGTTCTTCCACCTCTCAGTATTAGGTTATGGATAATGTGCTGGTACCAACCGCCAAGAGATCACACATATTATTTGAGAGATCAATGGATAGCAGTACACAGTAGACGATAAATATGCTATTCTTTAGTATTCTATGCAGGGATACATATTTAGCAAAAATGTACGACGAAAGTGAAACAATACGTAAAGAGAGCCTATTTACAATGGCCCATTTTCTTGACTAACAAGAAACGATTCGTTTTTCTGAATATCAAACCAAATGGCAAAAATCTGATCCAAGGCTCTGTGGACGTTTGGTTGTCGTGACTCTTTTCCAAAGAACATATAGCTGTAGTTCTCTAAAACCAATCACTAGAATACAATTAAAATAAATTCTAGTAGAAAAATCTGGTTAGGAATTAAAACAGAATTCTGACTAACGAAGGATGATTCAACTTGCTGTTTAAACATGATTTAAACTGTTGGCAGTATTCGCATGATACTCAATCCCTCCAGGATCTTATCTCCCACCACTCAACTTTGCTGCCAACTTGAGGTTAAATAAATAACAACTCAGAAATGGCACGTAAAAAGACAATGCCTGAAGTTGCTCAGCAGAAAAGGTGTATAGGTTGAAGATCGGAGAAATTCTGAAGACGTGTCATATTAGCTGCAAACAAATAGAGCGTAGACGTCAGCACTTGGTGAGAATCAAGAGAAGGTTCGAACATAATTTTATTGTGAAACATCAATTTTCATCAATAAAAAAAAACACAAAATACCTTGAATAGCCTTTGTTTATTCCACGAACTATTATACGTTGTATGTAGAATGTCTTGCAACATATTTTAGGTATTTGAATTTTCTTGGAAAACGAAAACAAACTAAAATCGTGCATCTAGACATAAGAGTTGACCATTCTTACGCGGAAAACAATGGTAATCCATTGTTATTTGTAGATACCAAACATACATAGTCACTGCTTTTCAAATCATGTTGAATGCCTTACAGGTGTATTTCACGTAACAAGTCTGTTTTGAAAAGGCTATAAACAATCTTATGTGATCTTTAAATCCAATTTAAAGGCAAGTATAGGTTTAACAGCAACTAAACGCATATCTTGAATTCGTCTGCAATTTTAATTGACTGATTATTTAATAATTTTGTTTTAAATATTTTTTTCACCGATGGACAAATGCATTTTTCTTATAAAGCACACAATCTCATACTCTAGTTTGGTCTGTATTGTACAGCATGGCAGTCAATCGATACAGTCTCTCCGATTTGTGCTCGTCATCGCTGAATCATTGATTAAGCTTAAGATCTACTCCGGTCTGTTATCGTAATCGGCAACGTTATGGAAATAGTTTTATGACGAAGAAATGATTTATGATCTTCAGTGCTGATGGTGGTGTAAAAGAGAAATGTGAAATACCACGTCAAGCGCTGTTTTCCAGAACCTTCAGAATGAAAATCCCCTTTTTCCAGTCAATCCATTCTTGGGAAAATAAAACCCATCACAGCGAACACATAATGTAGCACATTGTTGTGAAGCGCCCGAAAGAAAACTCCAACACATACACACACGCACACATTTTCGCTTCAACCCACCCCATTTCAATGCCAGACAGACACATTTCAATGGAAAAGAGGGAAATTTTTGCAAAACACATCATTTCCCGCACCCATTCGCCACGAGCTCCTCACGCGCCTAAGCGTCGGATTTTGGAAGGCATCGCAGCCGCACAGAAACAGATAACATGTATTTTTAATTAAACCTCTACCGATCGGTTTCGAAGCACGTCAACGCCATCGTGCGCACAGGCGGGTATCGGAGCGTACGTACCAGGCCGACGAACCACTTGCAGAGCCCTCCGGGGGTCTTGAAAGCTGCTACAACTGCTGGCTGCTCGTCGGATGCACGCTCTGCACAAAACTCCTGAAACCGAAAACCTCCCGAGGGTAGGTCGGAGCAAAAATGCTGCCGGAGATGGACGAAAAAAAAAAGCAAAAGCACACAGCCGAGCAACTTTTGCTGCGGCCCCAATATAGCTTCCGGGCTCGCGGGGGAATGGTTCGGATCGATGGGTTTTTAAATTTTTCCTTCACTTTCTTTTAAGAATTCCGGATCGATTTTTGCCTCTTTTGACGCTTTTTTTTTATAAATTAGTTTATACTCCGTGAGATGGTTGAAATGTTGGTTGAAATGTTGAAGATTATTTTAACTTATTTCGTTCGACCATCGTTCAGAAAATAATCCATCAACTGTGCAATTGATTTTGCAGCCAAATTTTCGCTAGTCGGTAAAAGTCGTCTTATTAGTGCAGTTCCATTCTCTTACCCCCAAATATACACGCAAAAGCTTTAGAAATGTTCCCATCAAAACAAAGAGAAAAAACACGCACACACACTCGTACAAAACCCAATCACAAACGATCGGAACATCGGAACAGCTTCGTTGAGATGGTCACAGCTGGCGAGAAAGATTGATCGCTTTTTGTGACCGATGGCAACAGGAAAGAAACAAAAACGACTTCACTTCTGTGCTGTACGGTAGAAATCACCGGGGAAGCCGCCCGCAAAAAGGGTCACCGGTCGAGAAGCACTGGCACTGGATGGTACCGAGCAAAACAACAAAAAAAAAAAACCTGCCAGGAAGCGAGGTTGAAATCGAAAACGATTCACATCCGTACTTTGGCAGAATGTCAACACCGCAACCGGCACGGCTGTCAGCGAATGTGCTGCTAGGATTGGGGGAAGCGTGGGATAAGGGT
>STHB01027551.1:0-11037 GCA_018908115.1 Anopheles rivulorum
CAAACACCAGTCTTCACCAGTGCGACTCTTGCCAAGTGCGCGACTCTGTTGTGTCTGCTCGGCAGTTCGCAAATGCATGAACTTCGCCAACATTCCATCGGGTCAGTGGCGCTGCGCCAAAAAGGTTGCGACCGAGGTGACAATTGTGCGCGAACAACTGTGCCCGAGCGAGCTGAGGTGGAAGGTTTTAAATGTGGCGTTTTCGGTGGAGTCACCATTTTTGGAGCTTCGAAAAATCCCGAACTTTGTGGCGGCATGTTGGACGGTTGGACATAGACACAGTCAGCGATCGACTCGGAATGCCTGGCGTGCCATTAAAGGAATTTTGTTTTGGAAGGAAATGTTTCTCTTATTTGATCGTGTTGTTCACATAGCGGTATTAATTATTTGGTGCTACACCAAACATGTGTTACCAGTCGACTGATTTTTTTCAAAGGATTTAGAGAATTTTGGTGTAGAATTAAAAGCTTTATTAAGTAGGGATGATTGTTTGGAAAATTATTTAGATGAAAGGGTTTCTTTCCATCTATTTCTATCAAACAGATGCTCCGGGTTAAATGTCTAATTGATATCGTGTTTAAAAAACGACAAATAAAGATAAGTTAATTTAAGTCATATCTTGAGACTCCCTGCTCGTCTAAGAACTCCAAATCCAATTTCAAACGCACTGGTCAATTAATTGCTAGCACCACATGCGCGTTTGTGTCTAGAGATCCAAGCGAACAATCCACTCCGTGTCGATTATTTCAAAAGCGATCGCTTAAATCGCCCAAATTATTTGATCAGATAGCTAACAACCGGGTATTAAACGTTATCTTGACGTAACTCCTTTCAGCAACCTGTCGTAAAAAGCGCTCCACCAGCGAGAGTTCGCACGGGAGTTGTTCCGCTTTTCATCACCAATTTGCATCGGGGTTTCGGGGTGCTCGCTCGGTGCTTATGATTAATCAAACAATTACAAACCCAACCTAATAACTATAATCAGCTGGTCGAAAAATCCATTCCATTGCTGAATTGGAGAGGGGGTTGAAGTTATTGTTTGTGCCGTGTAAAAGAACGCATGCCTTCGCATGCGTGTTGGAAGTCATCCTTTTGACCGCCAGTTCGTGTCGTGTGCCGTGTGCCGAACGAAGGTTTTTTTTTTTTTTTGTTAATGTTTTGCTGTGTTTTTCGATCCGGAAGCAAAATGAATATCGGTATCGAGGCGTACGCATCTTCTCGGTGTGTGCGGAGATCTCGGAACTTTGATCCCGATGCGATGGTGTGCACGATAATTGCACAATTAGACACGCTTAAGAAGGTTCCTAACAAGGATCATCGATTTTAATCGTATTGGCGTCGGTCACGGAAACGGTTTCATTCTCTCCCATCGGGAGGCACACACACACACACACACACACACGCCCGATCCGTGGGCGAATGGTATAAAGGAGAAAAAAAAGAGCAAGAACTTAATCAAATAATCAAGCTGGTTTGAGCTTTCGGTATTCGCAATGGGAGCATTTTTCGTTGAGCGACGGATCGCGATCATCGCGATGCTCGATGCGATCGTTGGGGATATCTGACTTGCTACCTTAGTCGTCTACCTACCTACCCGACAGCAGGACCATGATAAAGGATTATGACGTGTGCAATTACATTAATGACGTTAATTAAATTCATGCAGCTGCTGCTGCTGCTGCTGCTCGGTCTGCCAGCACCCTGCACGCTTGCTGTCTTGTTTTGCTGTGTGTCGTGGTGTTTGGGTATTCGTTTGCCATTTTTTTTGTGTGTGTTACCGATCAACTCCGGCCGAAGTTCGTGCCGGCACACACTGGCACGGTTCGTGTTGCGTGCGGTCGTTCCGAG
This sequence comes from Anopheles rivulorum, assembly GCA_018908115.1. Lineage (NCBI taxonomy): Eukaryota > Metazoa > Arthropoda > Insecta > Diptera > Culicidae > Anopheles > Anopheles rivulorum. Next base: position 1,849 of record STHB01027551.1, read on the forward strand.
CGACAGGAACATGATACATGTATGAGCTTCCGTACCGCAAAAAAATGCTTTACTGTGGTGTTTTTTTTTGCGAACCAAACAAAAAAAGAAAAAGGAAACCCTCCTGAAGGCGCTTATTGGTGCTCGTGTGGATGAAGATGATCGTGCATCAGCTCGCGTGCTGGTGGAAAAACACGTCCGATTTCAGCAGGATCGATTTGTTGCAGCTTGTTGCAGCGCTGCACACGCTTGGTGCTGATGGTGTTGATCTATTCATCTTGGTAATCTTGCGGGAAAAACAGATCATCGTAATCGGCGCGATCAACATGATGATAATCGCCACGGATAGCGACAGGATCTGCCATCAACGGAGCTACCTGCGCCGGCTGCCACCTGTAAAGGATGCACTTAGTTGATCCTTGGTTGAACAGTTTTTAATCCATCCGTGATCCTTGGGAAGTTGATTCCCACTTAAACGGTTTCGTTTGGATAATAACGGCCCTTGTTGGAACGAAAATAAGGAAGGAAAACGTCCTTCATTACGAATTATTTAACCTGTTTCTTATCGCATCTATACAAAGGAAGGGAGAGAAAACAAGTGAATTGTAGAACCGATGTTTACCAGCCGTTTATCAACGCATAAGTAGTGCGAAACTATCTGCATCACGATACGCAGCTATTTCCACCCTTTTGTATGGCGTTTATTAGCGTACACCGGCTTGGGTGGAATAAATTTCCATAAGCTTGTTGAACGCGTCTGGGGATGCAGCTCTGCCAATTATCTGTGCGAGTGAAACTCACTTTTGCAATTGGAAAATTTAAAAATAAATGTAGCTTCAGGATTTATGCAGTCGATTTGTTTTTCCCATTCATCCTATATATTTATGTAGCTATGTTCGTCAGAGGAAGGAGTAAATATTCGACTTATTTCGAAGGTAATGAAACAACAACAAAGAAAGGCATTGCAAACGTGAACTTGCTGCATACGTTACGAATGTGTCAAAATGCGCCTCAATTTATGTTTTTCTTTTCTCCTTCATTTTTTTGAAACTCAATTATAATGACTCTTAAGAAAAAAGGTGACAAAAACATCCTCAAAAAGAACTGATCGCTCTAGTGGACAGGAAAAGCTGATGAAGGTTCGCAACGTACCATAAATGTTTTGCTGCTCGCGTGAAAAACGTTCCAACCGAATGTAATGATGGATGTTTTATTTCTTTTATCAATCATTCAGCCGGCCCCACCATACATCATTACAAAACACTTCGCTGTAAATGATGAGCAACAGTAGCGAAATTTTTATTGTTCCTGTTTTTGTCTGTTCCGTGGGTTCATTGTGCTGCCCGTTCTGCAGACGATCTGCATGCGTTGCGTTGCGTATCGAACGTGATAATTATGTTGTAAACATGCGTACGATGCAGCCGGGTTCTAGGTGTGGGAATAGATCAAAATAAAAAAAAACACATACAAACATGTGTTGAACATTAAGTACATTGTATACGTAGTATGCAGAGTAAATTGTTTGTTCAACAGTTTGTAGTACAAATTAAGACACGGTCAGTTCTGCAATATCTTGAACCCGATCGTTCGCACTTCGACTGTTAGTGGTGTTTTAAAACAATGATACTAAAAAACTGTTGAAACTGTTTCTGGTGTTTTCGTTGCTTTATTTCATTAACGCCGCACGCAACAAAGATTAACGTATGCAATTTTAAAAATTGATTAATTTGAATGAATTTCGCTAACGACTTCCTTTCTCAGTCACGACAGAAATTTATTTATTACTTTATTTAATAATTACTATGACGGTAGTAAATATTGCATAAAGTGATAAGTAAATAAAATTTGTAGACGTTATAAGACAATTTGTAACCGACGCGGTGAAAGCAGTTTAGTTACTTTCAGCAATAAGTACTACATTTGGAGGCACTTCAGGATAACCGTATACAGCCAACGAGGCATTTGTAATTTCTTCTTTTTTTAATTCCTGTCTTGGAGCAAGGTCAGCGTGTCAAATTGAAGCCTAGTTCTGGTTTTTCGATAGCATAATCTAAGAATGAAAACCGAGAGCAATGTGACCTTACCGTTTCTTCGCGAGGTCGAAGATACTGGACATACACTGGAGAAGTATTTGGATAAGTTAGACATTGCTTTAAGAAAGTCAAACTCAAATTTGTCTGAAGAGGTGTACAAATTATTTGCAACAAAACACGGCTCTATAGATGACTCAAAAGAAGACTAATTTAAGCCGTATAATAAGCTGGTAATGAGCTGACATTGATGACTCCCATGCCATATTGCCGAAGAAGATTCTTGTGTGGTTAGCGTACAGCTAAAAAGAAATTTTTAATTCCTTCAAGACTTGTCATATTTTAAGCTATGATCTCTAAATGTCGTCCCAAAGCTATTGATTTTAGCTGTAACTACAAGTAAGACCAACGCTGTGCTGACTACGCTTTTCGTCCCAACATTTCACAATATGGGTTGTTGGAAAACATTACTATAAGCGAAAATATCCAGATCTAATAATGGGTACTTCAATACTTTCATCATCAGACCTCCAACTCCTGTATCTATTCCATCACATATCGTTTCGTCGAAGATATCCTCCTTTCCTAATGGTTATTCAGATGTGATTATCGGAATTTTCAACTTAGAACCTCTTTTTGAGATCAATCAACAGATTAGTAGGTAACCGAGGCCATGAAAAAGCCAAAATGTTCTCCCGGTAAGACATTAATTAATTGGTCATTATCACTGCAGATAGTTTGATATATTGAAGAATACCCTTAGGCACGTTCCTGTTTTGTTGGAATGTCTTATTAGTTATAAATAAGATAATTTTATACCAACAAATATTACATTACCTACAATTTTATCTCGATGTTTCAGTTGCACACTATCCTTACTTATGATATGATCATCAGCTCACAAACTGCCCCGTTTGTCACCGATTCCACCATGCGGGAGTTGAGTGTACGTGAAACGAAGAAAACAATCCCGGAGTGATTACACCACAGCAACCACACTCGCAACGAAATCTGGCTATTGACAGTGAATTGAGCTTATGCCTCCCACGTGGTCACAGCCACACGTAGCCAGCATGCAAGCGTTCCCGTGCAAAGTAACTGGACGAAGGTTTTCCTGGGAAATCCCTTTTGCGCTTGTGGTCCACACGATCAGCCCCGTACCGTAGGGGGTCGGTCTGTAATGCTGAATTAATTGAGGCTAGGAACAATGCAAAATGTTGATACGGCAGATCGTATCGACCCCATGGGACTGCAATTTTACGCCGGATAATTCAATGTCACTTGCCAAACGGGAAAGACCTCGTTGTGACTCGTAGTTCACCCTTCCATCCCATCTTCCGCCCCACCCAGGAAGAGGGTATGCGCGTATAAATGTGTCCACCCTCTGACGCTGGGGGACGATTGCGCTTGAGAGGTTTATCCGCGCACGTACTTGGCGTCGACTCTGAAATATGGACCCCAAGCTGTCTGGCGAGGTCCGTTTCTAAGGAAATGGAAACATGGCATGGAATATGTTGGCTACATGCATTTCTCTGTTAGCACACTTCCCTCCCCCCAACCCCCTCTCTCGGACTTCTTTCGTCCCTCTCCCCCCTCCCCCCGGCACTCAGTTCCATCGAAAGCTCTCCATCTGGTGCTGCTGTTGCTGCTGCTACTTCCTGCTGATGATCGCTGGTACACCGGTTCGATATTATTTCATATTTATATGCGTCGCCGATATTCGCCCCGCCGGTTCGACACCCCCATCGGTGCATCCACCCGCTCTACCATAGCGGAAAGCAGCCGAATAAGCATCAGCAGCGCAGCAGCATACTCGTAAGGAAGGACGATCGTTTTTCTGCCCCGTCTCGCGGGCCGCCTTTTTTGGGGCGGAATCTTCGGCCAGGCGTACCTGGTGTCAGGGAGGTTTGCGATGGGGTGTTTTGTACGATTCGAAGAAACTACACGCCATGCAGTCTCCGGCTGTCGCCGGCACGGTGAAACGTGTGCACCGCAAAGGCTGCACAGGGAACGGGCAAACGAATCATCATATTTATTTTCATAACTTCGTGTCTCCATGTCTCCGGGCTTAAGTGACCGGGAACGGGATGGTGAAGAAGATGTGTGTGTGTGTGTGTGTGTGAGAGGCAAGGAAAAGGAGACACACAAAAGGGGGTGAAGGATAACTGTGCCGATCGTACCGGGGAGCAATGATGCGATTCGAAAGCGTGAAAAACCATGCCAATCGGGCGATCGTTTCCCCGATTTCGATCCCACCCCCGGCTCGATCACCAATTTTCTCGCTCCAGCTCGCTGCTGCAATACGAGGGGGATGGGCTTGGATGCTTCATGCCATGCTTTTTGCAGCTTCGAAGCGTTTTTTTTTTTGTTTCCTTCCCACCCCAAACACGGTAGAAGGGATAAGTACGTTTGGTGCAGACGAGCAAGAAAGCAAAAACCGGGCCGTGGAGAATCTGTTAAAGGTATACTTAACTCGGCAAATCTTGTTACATTCTGTTCAATTTTATGTTATCTTTGGCACTCACTGCACTGCAACATCCCTTTTCGACTATGAATGCTTAAAATGGCAAAACGAAAAACAAAAGAAGAAGCAAGGTTTAACTTTATCACATTCCCTCGTGTGTTTTTGGTGTCTCGTGTTGTTGTACTCGCTGTTATGCTGTGTTTTCAGCGATGCATGTGCTGGTATGTTGGTTATGCACAGTTTATATATATATGTGCGTTTCGTTCGAAAGGAATGTATTGTTGGTGCTTTTTAAAGAAACGATTAATTTATTACCTTATTACATCGTTTTTTGTTTCCAGTCGTTTTGTCAGTCAACAATCTTATTGCTTGGCATTATAATTTTATTTAGGTAGGAAAATTAGCAATACATTCATATTAACAAATTGAATTAATCATAGTTATAGTATTAATTAATTATTAATTATTGAATTCATCAAAATAATAATGTAAAAAGCTTAAAATTGTTCTAATTGTTTAAAGTTTTACCTCAGTTTCGTGCTCATTAACAATGTAACGGTTGGGATTTAGCCAGCTTTTCGGTTTTGTGGAAACATGCTGCATGAATCGCAGCACCACCGGGAGTTGGTAGGCAGCATGTGCAGAACGCCCGGAGAGTTTGGCTTGACCCCGTGTACTCGATTGTTACTGTAAAGTATGCTCCACCGAAGGTGAAATCATATTTTGTGTAAGCGCTCTTTCTTTTTCGCTTTTGTTTCCCCCGTTGGTCCACGCGAAAGTATTGGATGTCCATGTTGTGATGCAGCGTGGAAAAGACCCACACGTCGGATGGGCTGGTGGTGATGTGGGTGGTGTGGGTGATGCGGTAGGGGCAGAAGTCATGCAGTATGTAAAGTTTGCTACGCGTGAAGCATGCCAACTAAAAGCCACCCACCAACCGAACGGGGAGCTGGAAGACATTTAATGCTCACACACTCACACACGTGTACAGGGTTGAACGTACAATGTGCAGGAATTTGGGTTTGCAAATAAAAAAATGTAACATTAGATTTAAGCTGCATTTATCGCCAAATATGTTCTTGTTGGTGCGATTGGTTTTTTAAGATTTTTCCCCCAAATTCAATGCAATAGACCTATCAGAGAAATAAGGTCTCGTAATAGTAATAACAACACAAGGGTAAAAATGACCGATTATCCGAAGTAAAACGATTAACCGGTCCGAAGATGCCCGGATAATCGACGTGTACTAGCATTCGGCGTTCTTATTATCCGTGTTACCCGTTTATCCGTTGATAACAGAGTCACTAAATGAATTTTAAATAGGCGTTCATCTGCACTTTTATGGAGACTATATCTGTCTGAAACGCATCACTCCGAGTTGCACAAGTCAATACTTCGTGAAAGAAACATTTTGTTTGACGAAAGAGAGCAAACATCAACCTTTTTCATCCACCTAACATTGATCACAAAAGATAAATGTCAATTTGCAGTTGACAGCCTTAGAATCACGGATAATCCAACCACCGGATAATCGATGCTCTACGTAGGAATAGGAAGAACAACTACTCAGTAATCTGGTTAGAAGATAAAATAAATCGACAAACTTCTTGCCCAACACTGTGCGAACGCGACGTTTAATATCCCTTCGCATGGCCATACTTTCTGCGATCATCCAGCATTGTAGAGGACACAACTTTGGTTCTTATTTTGTACTCGTGGTTTTTTTTTTTGTGATTTCTTTTTACAATCGATCGCCTTAGAACCACTCACATTCGCTGTACTGTGCGACGCTCGCAGAGCTTTTTTTTTTCGTCTTTTCGCGGTGTATACACCGTAAAAAGGCATCGCAAAAGATGCTCCGCGCAATCGAAAAGGGCGGTCATGTTGTTAATAGCTTTTTTGTTTCAAATTATTGAAAACAATTGAATTACCGTACGGCTGGTCGTAACTTATGCTCCTCTGGTTTGTCTTACGGGGGTTTTGAACCAAATGTGGTTGTTGTTCTGTTGTTGTTTTTCGGTTGGTAGAGTGCTCGTTTACTGCTGTTGCACCTTATACGCTTTACCTTTACCAGGCGAACGGATTGCGTTTGGTCTCGTTCGTTCCGTAATATGGGCGATCAAAGCTGGTGGAAAGTCATACCACCAAGGGATGAACCAATAAAGCCTCTTACCCGTTCGCTGCATTGTCTCCCGGGCAGCATTAACGCAGCTAACGAAGGGGTCTGATAACTTGCTGCGCGACAGTACGCCGGTGCGTGATACTCCGATTTTCATCAAGCGGAAAATTGGAACTCCATTTTCATCCGTTCCGCCCGACGGCAATGTGTTCCGGGCAGGGTCCGTAAAAGGGTAAGCGGTGCTGGTGCGGGTGTAATGCGATGCGAGACACTAGAAGAAAGCTGTACACCCTGTGTGTGTGTGTGTGTGCAGTTGTATGTGTGAGTATAATTGTTCATCCAATAAAAGAGCAGTGTTATTGCTAAATTATACAGCCGCTAAGCTGGAAATTTTCGGAAGCCCGGAACCACGAAAATGAAAAACATCAACCAGGCGAAACATGAACGTCGGGCGGGGTAGGGTTGTTGTTGGTGGTGCGAGAAAAAAACCGAACAGATTCCAGGTAATCAGTGGGTAAAATGAAAAATTATACAGACCCGAAAGTGTAAACAGATTGTTGGCAGCTCCGGTGTGTCGAGCGTTAATCCCCTTCCCAGTGTACGAAATGTGACGGTTTAACGAATCGTTCGACACGTGGTTCCTAAAGTGTTGTGTGTGTGTGTGTGTGTGTGTTTTGTTTTCAAAAAAAAAGATTTGCTCTTAACATAAATAAGCAATAGCAATTAATTACGACAATCGGTACGTTTGTTGTGTGGTGTAAACTTTATTTACCCTGTTTACTTTTGAAGCGAAACGTTTACAATTCAATTTTTCTCGACCAATTCATTAACTAGAAGTTATGAAGAAGGGTTTGACGTGATCTTAAGCTGTTTTTCTCTTTTGAAGCTGCTTTAAAGCTTTAAAAGTCAAACTAATATGAAAAAAAATGCCTGAATTTTTTAAAATAATAAATCAATATTTAAAGTGCTAATTGAAGTATAAAATCTTTAGTTACTTGGCCATAAGACTTGAGATTTTATTGTTTCATGATAAATGTGATACAAAAAAAAATATTTAAAATTTACTTAACTCTTCTTTTGCAATTATAAAAAGAGTTCTTAGGGCCAAGCGTTTCAAGGGTTCAAGCAATTGTGTTACAATTTTGTAAATTATTGTCTTAAAAGAAAAGATGCTTTGTAGATTGTTTGCTCCAAATAGCAATTAAATTTAGGAGGCAATATTTCGTTCCATCCATAACATTCACCATTACTTTCGTACTAAAATCTGTTCCTTCGTTTTTTAATGTGTGAAATGAATATTTATGCCCGTGTCAGTAAGATCACGCGCCGATCCCATACCTTGTACAAGCATTTTTCAACACAATTCTTCACAAAAGAACATATAAAGATTATGCCCTTGCCCATTTCCCGGTGCCTGCAATAAAAAAAACAGTACTTTTATTTTTAATAACCAACCATAATGCATCCTGGATGGATGGTCGCAAAAACAAAAAAACACATATAAAGGTAACATTAAAATGTGTTTTCTTCAGCGTAAAACTGGGATTTGCAATTCAATCGACACAGCAACCGACGCCATCGTAATCGTGTTTGTAATGGATGCGATCGATAAAATAGATGCACTGGCGAACGAAGCAGACAACAAATCATATGTTTTAACACACTCAGCGTGGCGTGTGTGTATGGGGCTTAGAAAACCCAACCAAAACCAGCTCAGCTTTAGCACCCCTCCCCCCTCCTCCCGTAAATGCACAGATAAAAGGCCGCAGCACAGCTCAGAAGAATAAAAAAAAAATCTTGTCTTATCTTTACGATGGTTTTCGGTACTCTCACGGCCACGGTTTGCGTTGCTCGCCGGCTCGCCGAATATGCATGGGCAAAACCGAGTGCGTCAACCATGTTTACACGGGTGTGAACAGAAGCAATATTTTATGAAAAGGTGAACATTAAAAAATTGCTCCCTTTTGTTATGAGACGATGGCCAACAGCAAGCAAAAAAAAAAAAAACAAGAAACACCCACAAATTTAATCTATTACCGTGTTATTACATCGATGTGCAACGAAACGATTCGACCCCCCCCCCCCCCCCCCCCCGTTTGCCCGTTTTACAAAAACCCGGGTGCGGTCAATTTTAACGACAAAACGGCCCTATAAAAGTGAAGAAGTGATCGCCCGGCCATGGTAAATGGACCACCAATTAATAGGCACTTTTGTGCATTCAGAATTCGCGTGGAGAATTTTGGGCTCTCCACACCAGGGAGGACACCCAGGGTGGACGGAAATAAAATTTAGCCCCCGTTAGATTATGTTTATGGTTACCTTCTCACATCTCTGCTCTGCCAAACGGATCGCACCGTCACGTATCAGCCGCGAATGCGAACCTTAGCACCTTGGAAATTAGTGAACCCGCCCGGAACCAAATCCTTCCTGCCGAAAAGGTGCCGTTGAAACGTAAAACAAATAAAGCTTCTTTTTTTTGTAACAAAAACCAACAGCCAACCAACACAATTTGTTCCAACAAGCGTCCCAAGAATGTGCGCGGTCACCGGGACAATCGCTCAAAAACCTGCTGGAAGATCTTGGATTTTGACGGGCAA
>STHB01027570.1:0-11035 GCA_018908115.1 Anopheles rivulorum
TATCGCACATAGGCGCCGTACTGGGGCCGGCCTCAAGGGAAGACGGTTGCGGTGATGATTTTAAGATATTGTTTTTAATTTTTAAAATAAAGTTTCGCGTAGAAAAATGCATGATCTCATTTTTTTTCGCTTCCTCACCGTTGCATTGTATAAGCGTAACAAAAAGCGATGATCTCATGTAGGTGTAATATGTTAGTACCAAATTTAAACACATGTTGTGTTTTTCACTCACGCTTGACAATTGGCGTCACATGCTACTATTATTTGCTAGCAAGTGGGACACACGGCTTACAAGTTTTCTTCCATCCTGCAGTAATTATCATCTGGATATGAATGTTTACACAGATTCCCTTTACCGATAGTTTGTGACAACATCACAAGTAGATAATAATGTTTAATGTTTCATCACAATGGGAACAAATTGTGCAAATAGTAATAGTGAATCGATAATTACAAGTTAAACGTGTATCATAACACAAGTTCTATTAAGTAAAGGTTTGTAGTGAGTTTCATTGAGGTTTTGTCATTTCAAAAGCGTTTTATTATCATTTTTCGCCTTAAATTCGGGTTTTCAACCTACAACATTCAACATTAAGTTATTTCAGGTTCAAAATGTTTTATCTGGGTATTTTTAGTTACATCCAATAGCTAAGATAATGTAATTCTGAAAAAAATAATAATTAATAATTTAACTATGCAATGGCATGTCCATTATAAATGCTGATCGGGTTACAACCCTAACCGGAAAAACGGATTGCATCTGTCATCATCGGTTTTTCAGTTAAAATGTCAAATTGCTTTTGAAACTGTCATTTCTGATCCACACGTATAATCCGGTTAAACGTCACCCGGATATTCGGTGTTCCACTGTAGCTCAGTATAGCAATAACGAAATAATAACTAATAATCTCATATTCTAAACATGCCATAATCTCATATTATAAATATGCCATAATCTCATATTCGTAACAGTGATTTGATTCTAAGAATGTTTAAAAAATTGTATTACTGTTATGCGTATCTGATAGACTTTACACCTATTATCCGTATCGCTAGAGCTTATAGTTTATTAAAGTGTTTTTAATAGCCCCGGTTCGAAGGGTCATCATCGTCATATATAGCACAGCTATGTTATGTCTTACCATCCACAATATTATTTACAACCAATGGTCTAATAAATTAACAAACAGAGATAGATGACGGGCAACTTGTTGATTTCGCAGGTCCGCTGACCGAAAGCGGGTCAGATACCTCGCATTTGGTAGGTCGTACAGTCTGATTATTCCAACGCAACGTTACTATCAGAAGTTCATATGGTCAACGACATAGAAATGCTCCAAGTGATACGGAGATACGTCCTTACAAACAGTTTGTAACAGTTTGTTTTGCGCTTCTTTTTGTTTTCATGAATTTTCTATGCTCAAGCAATACATCCTATGAATCATGTCCTGCACCTATATCATTCTATGGAAGCATTTTCAACGATCGAGGAAGAATTTAACTTATATTGCTTGCATATAAAGGGAATAGCATCCACATAACTGGACATTGGAGAATCATCTGGACATTATCAACATGATGGACATTAATTAGTGGAATTATCAAGTTACTGGTAATAGCTTACGGTAAATGATCTAAAGAAGGTCCCACCATAGGTATGCCTCGAAGCAGCGATAAAACTCGAAAAGCGATTTGATAGCATTGGATTGATACTTTGTAATATCTAGTTCTTGGTAGAACCAGTTTCTAAAATCGGTAGCTTGCATGTAGCTCATAGTATATGATTCAACGAAGGTCCCACCATAACCGTATGCCGCAAAGAAACGATACTAAATGTTGGAAAAGTTTTGAAAATGAACAAGAACCATTTTCACTATTAGCATTGACGAATACCTTAGAGGCACTTTAGAGGTCCATGATGATCTTACTCGGTATTACTAACCCATTATTATAATTATTATAACCTAGGGCTAGGGCAAATAGCAATTCAACATAAATTCAGTGCATTTACTGTATTTTTCTTATTTGTTATTGAAATTTAGATATACTGTCTGGCAAAAAAACGACTTCAACAATGTCTTAATATTCCAAAACAATAATTACACAGTAAGTTATGCAAGTAAACAGCAACTAAAACAAATTCTTCTGAAAGGAATCTGTTGAACCCATAACGTTATGCATTGGTATGTTTGTAAACAAAATATGTGTCCTTCAAGCATATTATGAACTTCACAACAAAATTACCTTGAAAAAGATTAGCCAGACATGTAAAACCATTTCCTAACCTTACATAACTCATAACATAAATTAGAGAGAGAGTATAGAAACCGAAAACCCTGTGTCCTTCGTCGAAAACCGGTGTCCGCGCTATGCTAACCTTTCTCCGGGATCAACCAGTTCAGCGAACTTGTGAACGTAACGAAGGTTTTTCGATCAACTCACCCAGCAAAAAAACGACCATTTCTCGCACGAGTGCGTAAAAATTCGGTGAAAAATAAAATGACACCCCGGCTAATAGTTACATGACCTCTAGTTAGGCACGGAAAACAAAAACAGAACTATTCGTATTACCTTGCAGCAGGAAAAGGAGTATTAATCCGGTTTTAAAAATAAGTCCACACCGCTTATCCATCGCTCGGACGATCGCTGGGCTTCGGCACGGTGTTCGGGGTGTACGTATTAGTTTCGAACCGTCTAGTCCGCACCGTAACTGGCTAGACTGGGTTTTCCTTCACACGGACGCGGGCGTAAATGATGATAGGGCTTACCACCGCCGGGGTGCTAAGGCAGCTGTCGTTAACGTCACACTCGTACACACTCACACACTAAAAAGCGCAAACCAATAGACACGGTTAATCCCAAAGTAGGCTGATCTACTGCTCGGTTGAAAAAAGAAAAGAAATAAACACACACACACACGCAGAAACACACAATTAGGAGGATAACATAACAATTTCATTCCGTGTGTGCTGTTGTTGACTTTCTCCCTCCATTTTTTTTTCGCTTCTCTCACATGTTGTTTACTCTTTACACGCACACACACACACACACATAGCCGCAGGTTGCTTTGAGGTTGGGATAGCGGTTTATTGTTTTGCGGGATATTTCATCCATTTTCTTCTCTCTCTCTCTCTCTCTTGTTATTGTTGTTGTTTTCCTTGTGTCACCGCGTGATCTCATCGAAGGCCAATCAGGCGATGGTTGTGGGGCAATTTTCTTTACTTTTCCCCACCGCACACACACACATACGCGCGTTCACACGTTTATTGAAAATACCAAACCGTTCCTCCCCCCCCCCCCCCCCCCCCACGGGCTGGCTGGGTTTGGGTGTCGTGTGCCCAAAATAAAACACACATATCAATAAAATTTCACTGCCTGTTGTAAGGGGGAAGGGGGATGGGGAAGGGTTGGGTGGTGTGTATTATGATCGGCCGTACCACGATGTGATCCGGGAACTCCGGGTCGTCCTTTACATGTTCACCACCTCCCACTTCCTTCCTTTTATCGCCCTTCTCCCGCACCCCCTTTCTAGGTCGATGTAATGTGAAACGGTTATTTACTATCCGTTCAATCTTCGTCCGGAGTTTAATAAGCTGCGCCAGCCTGCACAACGGCTTGTGGCAAAGATTCGGTGTTGTCTGTGAAACAGCCTGCAGCCAGTTCCATTTATTCCTCCACTTTTCACCTTGTTTTTTTCGCTTCCTTTTTCCTGACTAATAAACATACATACACACACAAACACCGATAGATCAAGGTCGCATCAACGATCCGTGCAGAGGATAACGAATGTTTTGCTGGTTTTGCTGGAGGGACGGAAATTATTTGCCTCGTACCGTATCTAGAATCGCTAGAGTTGTTTTGTTCGTGTCTCAAGTGGAGTCAGCATGGGAATTGGGGATGCTGAGGCAACTAAAGGCAACCAATCAAAAAAGCAAGAACATTGACTTCCAACAGTAAAACCTTCTGGCAGAAGGAAGGCTACCACAATGCCTGCCACAATCGAATCACAGAATCAACCATACAAACATACACCAACATCACATAATGATAATAAAAAGTCCCGACGAGTGCAACGTTTTAATGGTTTTCGAACCGTTTGGCCCGTTTGATATTTTTAGTACACACAATTCCAACAACGACGGCCGCCGAGCGCCACACGCGAAAACCTTTGCGAGGAATTGGGAAAATTATCGTCACACAGGTCACCCCGCACATAAACATATAGACGCATGCCACTACCACTTGTTGAAGGAGAACACAGACACACACACACACACACAAATGGCGAAAATTTTCTGCAACTGCAACGGAAAAAGTGATCGCACGGGAAGGAAGAATGATCACAAGGCGTGATCGTGCTTGGTTAGTATTACACGCACGATGGTGCAAGATTTCGTAAATCGGAACGAAGATTGGAGTTTTTGGCCGGTGATGATTCCGTGTGACGATCAACGCAGAATGAGGATCATTTGCATTTTTTTTATTATTAAAACATTTTGATTCGCTTTTTTTCTGCCTTTATCGTTTTTAAAACCGTGCATTTAGGCTTAAACTCGGCTTGTTCTTTTTTGGACTTCCGACACCAGTCAAGATCAAGCCCGAAAAGCAAACCTTCCCGCCTTGACTGTGGAGGGGGGGTATTCTACCCTACCAAAGCACACACATACACACACACACACCCACAGACACACGGTCATGCAGTACACACACGCACGGTTAACGCGCTGATCCGATCCGTTTGAACTCCGCCAAGAAACTGTCGGCTAGCGCAGAAACCAGCCGCTGAACTGTTGGTGTGCATATTTTGCCGCGGGAGAGTTTCCTCGGTCCACGGTCTCGCTCGCACAGCAACAAAATCTAAATCTCGTGGGTGAAGTATGGGATTTTGACGTACGCTTTCTCTCTCTCTCTCGCTCTTTATCGCTCTCTCTTTCTTCTTAGCACGGTTGGAAGGAAATCAACCCCCTTTTCGAGCAGAAGGAGCTCAGCCGTGAAGGCAGAAGCCCACCACCACTACCAATTCCCCCTTACCGGGGGTCATCCGTCCGCCCGTCCAACCGTACCGTACAGATAAAGACGATGGCACCGGTAGCGCACATACAACACTTGAGTTTCCCCCCGGCACCCACCTACCACTTCCATCCTCTTCCCCCCCCCTCGCTTTTTTTCCCCATCACTTCCTTCCGGGTGATCGTCTCCCGGCTTCGGAAGCCACCTCTTTGTTCCACCATTTGCATCCCTCCAGTCCTGCTGTGCAACCATCGGTCGGTCGGTTACGGTGGATGACGACGACGGCGACGGTTTTCGTACTAATCATAATACGCCACGATTTTCTTTCTTTTTCCCCCATGTTGCCCCGTAAAAATTTGTACACAATATGATTTCTCTCTCCTTCCCTCTTTCTCTCTTTCTCTCTCTCTCTCTCTCTTTTTCTGTGCTTTCTTTTATTTATGTAGCAAATAGTAGGACGCTTTGCGATAGTGTGTATGCGTACTATCTTGCGCGATACTGATTTCTTTCCCTAGCATCAGCATTCCTAGGTGGTGGGCAGGGGGATTTTCCGTGGAGGATTTAAGGGAAGAGTTCTCCCACATTTCACATTTCATCACGGACACCTGCCCATACAACCGTGGCAGATTCGAAGGAAACACTAGCCACGAATGGCACGAAGGACAGGGAAAACTCACAAGGAAAATCAGCAAATTAAAGATGACACATATCCAATTGAATCGAAGATGGGTGGTGGGTGAAGAAGGGAGATAAAGACGGGAGAATGGTGCTTGAAGGTGATAAAGGAAAAGAGGAAGAAGAAGTAGCAAGGAAAAACGTGAATGGCGAAAAGGATATTTTTAGAGCGAAGGAAAGATTGCTAAGCCATAGCCGAACAGCGCTCAAACAGTAAAATAAAATATATTTTAATCGCCGGCCCTTTTTTTCTCGCTTTTCCTCATAGAAAAATGATGGAGAGGAGTGGTACGGGAAAGCAGAATGGGACTTTTTTTTTGTATGTCATGTACGTCACGTCATGTCGTTTATGATTGTCTTAAATTGTTTTCAAACTTATTGTTAATTATTTTTGAATAATTTTTCCTTAATATGTGATTTCTGTTTCTGATCTGCCATAGCTCGATATATTTTTAAAAGGCAATCGTATAAAATTTATTAACGGTTGCGAAAATGTTTTTTTTTTTTGTTTTGGCTAACATATAATCCGACCGCCGAATGATCTTGCCTCGAATAATCGACGTTCTACTAATACTTTTTAAATATATTTTTTTTAAATTTTTATACTTCAAACATGTGAAAAACATAAAACACTTTGTATAATAGAAAGGAAAAATCTCAAATAAATAACATAAATAAAAATAAAAAGAGAGGTAGTATAATAAAATAACATAAATAATAATGTTACTTAAAAAATATGTCAAAAAATGAGAGCAAGTTAAGATAAACAATAGGAATAAAACAACATATAACATGAAATTTGAAGCACACATCATACAAAAATTAGTTATGTTGATAACAAATCAAAATCAAACAGCCATAAACTGTTCTTTAATGCATGATTGTTCGTGCATGCCGTTTGCTGTTTAACGTTCAAACGCTTCTTCTAACGAACCAAAACACTTAGCCGCAGTTTTCGATTAACCGGCACGATACGGTCTGATAACCATATCGCACTGGTACAATTGACGCTAGCCGATCAACGCCTAGCAACATCCCCCAACATGTATACTGCCGTGCCACTTGTTGCACCGAGGGTTGAATGGCGACTTTTGTTTGTGCTTTTGCTCTTGTTTTTTTTTTTAAATCCCACCAACAGTCGAACGTACGAGCACGTGCCATCGTTTGAGCAAAATGGTACTTTTCGGCGCGGAAAGCAAACATTTAATCGCGGGCCACATCCGTGCGTTCCCGGTACGCTGCATCAGCGTATCGTACTGGCCGGCCTAAACGCGTAAAGCATTCCAATCCATCACAAACAGCTGAAGATGCTAAGCGCAGCAAAAGCAAATGAAAACAAAACATAATGACCACCCGGAAAGGGCGCAAAATGCACCGACACTAACACATTCGACAAATCTTGAACGAAGCGTGACGAGATCGGCCATCGGCAGTGTATGATCGTTGTCGGTGAACGTTTCATATTAGATAAAAAAAGAATTATTCAAGTATTTTTCACCATTTCTTAACAGATTTTAACTAGTTCATTTTACGCTGTTATTATGCTTTCCTGTTAACATATTTATTATTTATACAGCCTTTATTTATTATATATTTATAACATAAGAGATTGTTATAATAATATTTGCAAAAAAAATTATTACCAATTGTACAATTTATTTATTAAAATTTAGTATGACGGCTTTTTATAACTATTCTACTTAATAAAGCACGAAATAAAAAATAAAGATAAAAAAGAATAAAACTGTTTAACTATAAACACAAAAAGAGAAGAATATGGAAGAAAACGAATAGAACAAAATTGTTAAAATAAAAAAATTAAACAAATGTTATTAAAGTATAATTTGTTAAGAATATATATATAGAAATTAAAACTACAATGAAAATACAAAAATTAACATAAAAGCTATTACTTTAACGTTTGAATATAAAAAAAATAATTATTTAAGGCTTAAATTATTTAATACAAATCAAAATGTCCAACAAAAGTGGGAGTCATTTCCAAAAGTGTAAAGTAGTCTTTTAAAATATCATGTAACAAAAATAAGTTCATTTATTTCCTTCAAAATCTTCTTTAAATCACCTAACCCAACCCAAAAATTCCGATTGCTAGAATACTTCCTAAAAACAAACACCCCACATTTAATCTCGTGGCAATACCGAAACGATAAAAGAAGAGGAAGATAAATAATTCCTCCCCACAAAAAAAGAAAACAAGGGGACCTGTGGCTGCGAAGCCCACCGGGTGAAGTACTCCATTCCACCCAACCGAAGGGTTAAAGTCTTTTGGAAATCAGCGATGCATTCGATCCGTAAACTTAAAAGCACCGTAACTCTCTGTAAAGCCCCATGGATGCGATACGGACCGTCGCCTAAGGTTGGACAGCAACGTACAACGTCTCACTTTCCCAAGCCGTAGCATCGCCATGTGAGGCCTCCATTAAGAAGGCAGCTACCAGTAAACGCTGGATGAGCGTTCTTTCACACACGGAGGCATCACATTTCCGCGTGCACACGCGACTTACGCGGTCCGGCGAGTTGTGCACAATCACAAAACAAATAGCTGCTAAAATAGCGCAGGAATGGTGTGCTCACGATCGCTTCACCTGACGTCATCGGGTAATGAGCTCGTTCGGTGGAGCACTATTTTCAAGGCTGCTAAAATCATTCAGTTTGATAAGAGTGGAATGATGGGACAGTGCTGGAAAGGAAGCTGTTTAAATGGTGTCATCTGCCATCATGGTCAAGTTTCTTTACTTTAGCGCGTGCAAATAAGCGGATGAGGGTTTAAGCTTTTTTGTTTTTCGAAACGCACCTTTTGTCACCTGTCCTTATAATTAATTCATGACCTGAACAAAGATCTAGCGGGCTTTAAGATTGTTTTGTTTACTTGCTCAAATCACCAATTTCGTGCACGTACCTTCAACACCTTCCAATCGATAATGCACGAAATGTGATTTCTAGTAACTCACCGACCATACCGATTTGAATAGCAAATAAAAGGAAAAATCCACACCACAAACCTATTCACACAGAATTTACTTCTGGAAACAAAACAAACCACAGACAAGCACAGTTTTTTTTGGAGGGGAAGTAAAGTCATGAAATTGAAATGATTTCATCATTTCGTTGGCAATATGGTTCCGTCGTCGTATTCCCAACATACCGGCCACATTTATTTAGTGTGTGATGCGTGATGAAACTTCAATTCATGACGGCGGTACGCCAAATAAACAAAATGCGTGCCGAAGAGTGATCGATGTGTCTGTCTTGCATCATTTTACATGGGGAATTTATTGAAATGTTGGGTTTTGAAGGTTTTAGCTAGTGGCATGAGGACTGCCACAAGTTTATTTCCATTCAAAGCAAGCAGTTTTTATTTATTATTTATATTTTCATTGAAGTCGGGCGTGTGGAAGTTCTCTAGAGAACTAAGGAATCCCTCGAAACTATTGTACAATCAGCTGAATTGAAAATAATTCCACAATCATAAGAGTATAATTTTTAAAGCGTATCATAAACGAATTAATAAAATAATTATGCTCACTACTTCTAAAGAAGAGATCCAGCTGCATTCCAAATGATCTCACTTTTTTATCTCAGGTTTAACGAAATTGTGGTGCAGTTCTTGTGAAATTCTAGCAGATGCTTACTTACTGTCTCTCTGTTAGAGTGAGTTAAAATTCCGAAAAAATTACTGACTCTTATTGAGTAATTTAAAATATAACTAAATGAGAAGATAGTCGGAGCACAAGGTCAATAAGTTGTGCTGCAAAAGTATGAATTGCTAGTCCCTATAGCTACCATTTAACTCTGTTTAAAAGCCCTGATAAGAGTGATTATTCTCATCTATGATTCGTGAGACATAAATGTTGGTAGCTTCAGTTGATGTCTCTCAGTGTCTCAGACATCTCATTCATTTCAGTGTCTTGATCAACGATCATCCAAAGTGCTAGGGAAACTATGAACTGTTGCCATACCAAGGCTCATATTTCCATTGTGCTGAAATTCAGAGCACACAACACTTCCAAAATACATAGGTTGGATATTCACGCACTTGTACTAGTGAGTCCTGTTAAGCCAAGACCATTAGAAAGGACATAATAATATGTCGGAAGCTTTAACTTTACGTTCTCATAAAGGTCCAGGTAATAACTGATCCGCAAGATAAAAACTAGGTTCAGTGAGGTGAGTACTACAGAATTAATTTCTTCGTAACAAGTCACAAGACCCACTTGAAGTCGTCACGGGTCCCTTCTCAACTTCGCAGTATAGCGTTCTCGTAGGAATATGGGGTTAAACGAGACATCAGGAGTCATCCAATTCTACTCTCCAATTTCTTTTCAATTTCGTTACACAACAGGAAACGAAACTTAAAAGAAGATCCCTAATCTACTATTGAATAAAAATACAGTCAGAACCATAACCTCACTTATTTGTACGTAAAGTAGGCGTATCGGTTTAGTTCCGGTATGCTGATTATGTGATTTAAATTGCACTGACCGACTGATTCAGTAAAGTCTTTGCCATTCGTTCACATGTGGAAAATGTAGGCCGAAATAGAAAAAATATATACTGATGACGTTAATTGAAATGTGAGTAATTTCCTCTAATTAAATGTTCAATCAGATAAGTAATCTAGCTGCTTGACAAATACTGTAGTTAAGAATGGGAAGTAATCATCATTTCATGTGTACAATAATTGTATAAACAATGCATTGAATTGCGAGGAGTCTCTGCTGATAAAAACGAGTTGATAACCGTTCAGCTCGACTGATACTTAGAGACTAATTTTATTGGTTATCATTATCTCTTACCTAACCTACACTATTACTAATACCTACAAATAATAATTTCCTCCAACGGTGTGCTCCAGCTCGTCTCTTACACACATAATGTTGCCAAATGGACGCTTTATTTAAAGCTTAATCTCAGCTTAAACTCCACAATACACCAATATTACGTATCTTTAGTAGATTCTTTGCCTTTCATTAAGAAATTAAAAATCCAACCGTTAATTTAAACCATCGAAATCATGCCAATACGGTCATCAGTCACAAATGTTTCATGGTTCATTATTTGAACAAATTAAATAACCCCGATGTTTACGTGAATGAATAATTTACCACAACAAAACAGCGCCCGCCATTTAAAAGACCGCTTTTCAGTACGGTGACATCACACAACACAGCTAGCACAGCAGCGTTTCCAAGCGGAAAAAGGAAAATATGGCCCTAGGAATAGAATCAAGGCGAAAAACGTGCCACAATGCCGCAGGAAAAGCGACCATCCGTAGCTACATTGGCACGATGAGATCAGCGACCAATTTCTCTCCGCTACATCGTCGTTC
>STHB01027589.1:0-11033 GCA_018908115.1 Anopheles rivulorum
AATTTATTTAATACTCATCGTCTTCCATACATCAGACATTTCATCAGACACCTTCATAGTAAACATAATACACTTAACATAAACTTCGATAAAAAGGACATATTTATCCACCCCAGATAGTGCTGGAAATAGAAAATCGAAATACCTAACGAAATACTGCAATCCCCGGAAAGGTAATTGATGAACTTCCAACTTCAATTTTCCTTTTTTTAAAAATGTCGCACATGGAAAATGCAACTCAGCTTGCATGGCATGAACATACAAAATGCATTACGCTACATTGACAGGTGGCAAATGGATTGCACTAGCCTGATATCCACTGCTATCTCAACTAATTTTACAGAATGCTTTCCATAAAAGCATCGTGTCAGTTCCCAGCCACCTCCACATTCATCCACGAAAACGATCGTGCAAACCAAACATGATTCTCAAAATGTTCTCTGACGGTCATGTCAAGAGCGTTTGCAACCGAAACATAGTACAAATTTAATGACTTTCGTGTGTTAACTTTAGAAGAAGATTGGCACGGAGGCCTGCACTAGTTCATACGTTTATGATTTGCAGATGGTTTATTTTTAGGTCACGAAAAAACAGGACAAACAGCAAAATCTAGAACCATCAACCAGTTTCCTCTGCTGGTAGTACCGTAGAGCAAATTCACTGCAAAGTGGAAGTCAAACACCGACAAACACTTCATACATTTTGCACATACTTTTGCTTCCGATTCTGTGTTTCGAGGCATCACAGTTGCGGTTTTCTTAGTGACACGCTTTACTTTTCGCACGGTATGGTTGCCGGGGACAGGTACGTTAGATGGGCAACCATATGATGGTGACACCCGGCAAGACCGATCCACCACACCGGCTTGGTGATACTTTCGGCACGGTGAACTGTGAATTTTAACCTTGCTTTGCTTGGATGGTCGCTTCATTCCATACAGTTGATTTTTAGCGCAGTTATTTATATCGATTTTCCACCGTCCATAGCACGTCATACAATCGTCGCGGAATTTGAAACTGACTCGAGAAATAATTTGTGAGCTGTTTTCTTTTTGACATAAATTTCAAAACAATCACACTTCGGTTCGGTTTATTTTAACAAGTGATACAAGTGACTATTTCTGGCGAACTATTAATTGCGAAGTTTAAAATTTCCTAGAGTAAAACGTTTATTAATTAGTACATACATGGTATATACGCAATGCTCTCAAGCGTTTTATCCTTCTTGAATTATAGCTTCTGAAAAACGTAACCTATTTTTGTTACCGAAATGGAATATGTAGGTGAACGATCTACACACTTCCTTTCGCTTCACTTTTGTTGGATCGATGACGCCAAACACGTTACCCGTGTACCTAGGCTTACATTTTCGTCGTAGAACGTAGAAGATTGGAATTTATTTTAGAAGCTGGGAAGATAGCGTCATCAGTCTTGAGCAACAATAAGTTCAAGAAAATTAAGTATCGTAAACGAAGTATTGTGACAAATGGAGTAAGCTGTTTACAGAAACAAATTTGTGCAGCATGCAGCTTTAAAATAAATCATAACTTTTTGTACTTAATCGTAACTCTTGGGAAGATATTTCGGAATGAGCCTGATAACTTTGTTCCATTGCCTAAACGCCAGTTTCAACGAGTTTTAATACAAACCAATTGAAGCGTTGTATTTCAAATTGCCTCATATAAATCTTTCTCTCTCAGGGCCACTGATGAGTGTCATGAGGATGATCTTTATTACCATAACAAAGAACAACTTCACAAGCTTTGTAAACCTTCAGAATGTATTGGTTGATATAGGATTTGTTTTATCGTCTAATGAGGAAAAAAAAACTTTTTTGTTGGCATCAGTAACTCTCGAAGTTCATCGGGATATGGGTATTCCATAAGTTTGGCTAAGCTCTGTAATATGATAGTTTTCGATTCCCAACTCTAACGATTCATCAGTTCATAAATAACTGGTTCGTAGGTGGCATCGATCTGAGCAGCTTCTGAATATTCCATATCGAACTAAAATTTCTCCAATGTTTCGACAACGAATAAAAAGAGAGAAAAGAGTTCTAGAAAAATGGTTTTATGCGAAATTTTTCGAAGCATTCACGTTTACTCTTAATACGAAACATTCGTCAAAAGAGGTACAGGTCACGAGATGGCTGATTGTGCTTTAAAATAAAGATGCGTCCCCTATTCCTTTTTCGTTGATGTATGTTATACTGTTTTATTTGTATTGGTTATAATTATTGGAATTTTCATTAGATTTTCTTCTACAAACCGTGCAAGTGCACCATATGCCGTAGATACTCGTCCTGTTGTAATATACTAAGTACTGAAAAAAAGCTATCATGTGTAACTAACAGTGAAACTGCCGTATAATGTGTGCAAAAACACGTAAATGCTTATAATAAAATTATTCCCATAGACATCCGTGCATAAGCTGCTCGTAAAATAAGCATATGGTGGTTAGCACACTGTGGACAAGTGAGCATTCGCTATAAAATGCTTGCAATCAGCTGTACGACCGCCGGGGTACGGTCTACACAAATCCCAGCAAAAGGTCTGCTTGTAATGCTTATCAGTGACAACGGTTCGTGTCCGTATGCGTTTGCGTTCATGGACCATTCGAGGTTGAGCAAACAATCAATAATAAATCTTGATGACTTGAGCAAATCAACGTCGAGAGGACTGCGACTAGACGATAAGCCACAAGCATCACTTGACGAGGATGGCCAACTTATCGTTCCGCTACCGGCTGTATTTTATTTTTGCCCAGTTTTACACACGTTTGCGCTTCCTATGTAGAGAGAGTTATGAAGTATGTACACCTTATTGCCGTAGGGTGACCAAATTCATATCATATCGCACAGATGATAGTCGTTGCCGCTTGCAGAAATAGAATCAATTTCTGCTTTTGTTCCATCCCTCCATTTTTATGTAGGTCAAGACCATCATCAGATGGGCAATAATGACCGCCCCCTCTTTAACAACCATGCACGCAACAAGTCAACGTATCAGGCAAGAGATAACTTCATCTGTATCTCGTTTGAAAAGCATTTCTGGATGGCTGGGGTGTACCGAAAACTTCAACCAACTTTATTACCAAAACAGTAGAGCAGAAATAAGCTCATCTGAATTTCTCCCTACACTTCACAAGTTAAAGTCAACGAAACGATGCTGCAAACTCAATAATGACATCGAGTGAAAACTTCTGTCGGCCAAACTCCAAACGCAAACTTCCACCTTGACGAGAGTTTCCAGTTCTAAACTCGTCCAAACGAAAAAAAGGTCCAACAACTTCTCCTACATTCTAAACTGGAGGTACTCCTGTTATCCAATTGAGCTGAATTACTGCGAGACCATGTTATGTTTTTATGATTTAATTCTGTGACCTCCGGCTTCATCGTTGCTTTCTTCCTCGCTTGGGAGGATTAGTGCAGTAGCTTCACTTAAACCAACCGCCTATCTACTCCAATAGAGAACAGCACTGCAAATGGAAAGAAAGAGCGCTTGGTGCGAACAACTCGATAGACACTTTGCCAAGCAATAATGATATGTAAGGATTTCTAGGAGGGTCTCGGTATTGCGGAACAACGAACTAAACGAGCCACAGCAAATACGAATGCACGCACGAACAAGCTGTTGATTCGCGGTCAATGTCGCATCGAGTGCAATGGTGAATATTGGCCGTTTGCCTTACCAATAAAAACCCCGTACCCAGCGTAAGAAGGATAAGGCTTAACGATTTTGTTTGCCCTCGAGTTGGGACGTACGTATAGCTCAATGATAGAACATTTGCGTCGACAACAGTTGAAGATTTATAATTTACATGAAAAAACTGTGTTTTTTCGAGTACATTTCTGCAATATAGCAACTTGAGTATTGTTGTAATGTGTTCCTATTATAAGAACTCTAATATGTTGATACTACGTAAGTTCATAATGTATTAATTAAGGAATTTAATATTAAATAAGGTTAAGTTAATTAAATGTTTGGAGTATAAGATGAAATTTTATCATACGTAATAACTGGAAAATGTATTTGCCATTACCTGCGAAGGAATAAAGCATGTGCGGATTTCGCAAAAAAAGAAAAAAATCATTTCCAAAATAGATTGATTGAATTGAATGATTCAATCAATAAGCAACAGTTCATATGAAGCAACGAAGAGTGTTCAAGTCATTGATAAAAAGTCGATTGAGTTAGGCGATTAAATTAGAAATTCGCAGAACTTCAAAGCGTCCGTTCCATACACTGCCTTGAGTATATTAACGCCATTATTCGCTGTTATCATATCAACGGGCAATAAAATTTAACCTAGCACACTAAGCAAACTAAGTTAATCATTCTTAAACGGTGCGGAGGGAGATGTTGCCGTTAGGGAGTAGGTCCCGTAGGTTCCAGCGCGCAGAGGCAGACTGAGACTGCGAATACATTAGACACAGTGTGCCGAAAGCATGACGCGAGATGCGGCCAAAGGAATGAATAATAAAATAGCAAAGAAAACGTCTACATTTATGCGGAATTATGTAGCCTGGTGGGTAATACACCTACCAACTCCAAACAGACGCAGCTGGGCCTACATCGTTACAGTGCAGGTTGTTGGTTTGCACAGTTTGACTTACGAAATCTCTGATACGTACTGAACGATTTATGAGTATGCCACAAAACTTGGAGCGATAGCAGGATGGCATTTTATCAGCTCTCTAATCTAAACGTCGTGCAAAATGTAAATCATCCCAAAGATATTGCACCATCTTAGGGCTTTGGGCGAAAATTATACGTATGCAAACGAATGTAGAAAATGTTTACACATGTTTCACATTTTTGCTAGAATTAACTCATCAACAGATCTGGGAGAGCAAACATGTTTCACCCAGTACTTGTTGCAAACGAAGAACCAAATTCTAGCAACGGATGTTGCAGCATGTTTTCGAAAAGCGGGCCATATTTTTCCACTTTGCCAAATGTCAACTCATGTCACCTGTAATTGGCACTACGGCTTGTACTAACTGTTACCATTGCGTGGTATGGAGCACATACCGACGCTGGGCTTATCACCTTTACAACCCCGACTTAGGACTCTGATGGACGAAGCAACTTCTAATTGGTTCATCTGTTCAGCAGCAATCTACTGGCCACTTTATCCATCATCTCGGCTCGTGCATCGTGTTACACGTCTGTAACCACTGGCCACTATCATCCCACGTACATCAGCACCGACCCTTGCCAGCAACAGTAACTGTTAAACTGCAGCACGCTCCAATAAACTGTTTGTGGGCGTCGGTGCTCGGACAATTTTTTCCCTCTTTTCCGTAATACAAATCATCTAAACGACAAATTGCTTTGGCACCCGAGCAAACGGCAACGAATGCTTGCATGGGGATGATATCGATGTATTTCAGCATACGAACAGGAGAGCTCTGCCAGCTGGTTTCGACAGTGTCGGGCCATTTTTTTGTTTTTGCTGCCAATTTGCAGCCCTCTCCCTTGACATGTTGCGTTGTAACCGTGGTGAAACTGAAATTGAATTTACTTTCGACCAGTCTCTGCGGCTAAATTCAATTCCGAGCGAAACTATGTAAATCACTAATGAACTTTGTGTGTCACCGGACGGACCGTGTGAGCATTTTGGACAGCAAAAGAAAGCTCAAGGATACTTTATTTACTGGTTTCTTTTACCACGGGGTATAATATAATTTTAAACAAATGTTGCCTACTAGTTGCACGAAAATAACACCGCTTAAATGTGGGTGCAGTGGTAAGTATTTCAATGACTATTAAAACGTTCATTTATATTAGCAATAATAAATTGTTTTGTTTTTGATAATAATTAATTTGTTTCAATGTTATCGATCGTCGCGTTTAAATGTTATGAGAATTTTGACCTTTTATTGTAATTATTATGTTGAAGCTAATGAAAATTGCAAACAGTGCATTCAATTTAACTACAATTTTAATGAACAACTTCTTGGTAATACTTCTCAGAATGCAAAAGCTGATTCTTGTATTGTGTCATATGTTTGCGTGAAATCATCGTTAATAATGACAGCTGCATCAGACGATAATCGGCAACAGTTAGTTAGTAAGCAAAGCAAAAACAACCATCGCTTATGGCTTTATAAGGCAACTGATGGAAGTGGACTCGCTCGAAACATTCACACCGGCTGATGCGAAGTCGCACGAAGAGTTCATCATAATCTTGACTTTGACCATGAATTCAGCCGCCTGCATGATCACAGTACAGCCGGGTGATGAGATCACGAAAACTGGTTTGACTGGAGTGGCCGTGGTTGTCCTAGCCATGATTCAATCCTACTCAATTGAAAGATATTGTAAGCGAACGGACTTTTTGCTTCGTTTTTGGATAAATATGTTCCGGCATCGGTCTTATAATACAAGCTGAAAATATAACTGTTTTATCAAGTTTTGCAGCAACGGGTACTGAACAAGCAGTAAAGTTTAGGAAAACAAATGAGTACCATCTAACATCTTATCTGAACAGAACCATTTCAGACGACGATAGAATAATAAGGATGGAACTTCAAATAACTTTTAAGGCGTTATTTTAGGACACAGTTCAGAACACAATACTTATGACAAAACTCATAACCATGATATTTAGCTTAACATTAGTAAAATCAATTTGTTCCCTAGTGACAACCAATCCAACAAATATGCGTATAACAATTGTTCCCTAACGATGACTACAATTACCGCGGATAAAGCATCCGGTAAACTTTATTTATCCATGCGTGCTATACTTCTTATCACCTAACGGATGCGTTCGTATAAGCGAAAATAAATAAATAAAATGAACACTGTAGATCTTCCCAATTAACGCCCAGGCAACCCGTGAACTCGTGTTGTTAGGTTTTGAAAAGAAAATAAACGAATGAACATAACGCCTACCACTTCTACCCCAATTGACACCTGACTGAAGTTTCATTAGCAGTCTCTTTCAAACCCTTCATTAGCCGTGGATGGAGATGGGTTGATTGTGCTGGAATAATGAATAATACAGCATCGTATAACAAACTTTTTACCATACCCCAAAAAACCTCCAAATGTAGTTATAAAAATCGGGCACGGAGCTTCATATTGATTGCTTATCTGTTTCACCTTCATGATGCACACGTGCAAATACCTTGGCTTCCAAAGCCAAACCTGTAATGCCATTAGTAAAGTAAGTGTTGCTCCTTGCCTTCTTTCGACAGCCACTTTCGTACAGCGAGTGAGTTCTTCGTCGGAAAATGCCACGTTCCCGACCTGCCCGACCGGAAAAAGGGACAGTTTATCGGGGTTTGCCTCAGGCAAATGGCACGTCCTGCGTGTGCGTCTACGCTCGCACAAGAACTTTGCAAACTTTCCAGGTAAGCAGAAACGGTGGAAGGTCATTCGGTGGCAAAGAGTAAGAGCAAAAAATAAATCAATACATATTAAAGAAAGACGAACGCGGTGACTTGTAGAAAATAGAACCTATCGATAGTAAAACAGTACAAAAAAAAAAACAGGAAAGATTTTTGCACAACCACCACAACCTAACCATTCAAAGCTGCTACAAAAGAAAAACAAGCTGTCCATCGATAAGGGCAAAGAAACGGAAGCAAGCAATATATTGGGCCGTAATAGCATTGGCCCTTTCAAGTATTAGCAATTCACGCATTAGCACGTGCTATGCACCGTTCCGTCTTCGGATTTCTGAACACACACCGTGTCTTGTACCAATACTGTTCAAACCAGCGACAAATAATATTGTGCTGTACTCGCGCGTATACAGAATAGCAAAAATAAAAGCTACTCATACCTGATTCCCTTTGCCTTTTGCGTTTGCGTGAATAAGTATAGGCGAAACGTGTCCGTGTAAGGCAGGTTGAACATTTTATCACGTTTCCCTCGACGTCCGAAATCACCTATTCACCATATCGCATCTCGCCTGCCCGACGTTATCCACGCTTTACACCTCATTGCTATTCGAGGCCAGGCTGGGAGCAACGTTCACAAAAAAAAAATCAAACCCATCACGCCGGTAACGCTACGGATGATGGTGTACCGTGTGTTTATCGATTGGCCAGTCGGTCTGCCCGCCACAGCCAGATTGCAGTCGGAAAATTTGGATCAGCTGTTGCCGGGGGTGGTGGGGGTGTGTAAACCATCCCAGCATAAATGTGTGTATCCAAGAATAAAGGTGGGCGGCCCAACATTTCATACAATTCATTACGGGTTATCACCAACGTCAATGGTTTGTCAGTGCAATTAAGCGAAGGTTTGTGTAATAAATGTCAGTGCAAGAATTATAAATTCAGTCAAGTCGCGTGTGGAATGAATAGTACGTGTGGAAGTGAAAAGATATTGATGAGCATTACGATTGAATTATATTTTAAGCCAATGTTCAATACCTGGTGCTTGCAGTTAGATTTTATGCAATTAATATAATAAATAAATTTTAAATCAAAATAGCACAATTTAAAAATTGAATTTATTTTGCCGAGCGAGCACGTTTTTCGAGATTTCAGTGAGCTAGATCGAGCTGCAGCTCACGTGAGCTAGCAAAATGATTAAAGAATTCATTTTTCTTAATGTCTATATTTTCTTCAGCTCATTTTCGGCTGTTCGCGATCACTTTAAGCGATCGAGCGATCAACTCAGTAGCACATGACACAACAAGATCGTGAGCAAACAACATGATTTTGCGAAAGACAATGCTGTTTACTTAAATTTTCAAATTAAAATGATTTAATTAGAGGATGATACATCCAACAGCAATTAATCTTCCTTGTGGTGCAACGCGCCCAAAATTCTCCCATCGATTGTCAGGTTATCGGACTGACCGACCGACCGACAACAATCGGATTCCGCGTCCCTTTCCGGTCGGCATGTTGCTTCCAGCACACGTAGACAACCGGTATGCAAATTTGCTGGCACGTTTTGCAACGCTTGCCCAAGGCACTATTATTTGCATCTTTTTGCCTATCCGCCGGTTTGCGAAGGTATGCCGCAAACCGCACTTACATCGAGCACACTACACGGGGCGCAGCAATTTGCCTCCATGTTGGAGGTTTGGATGTGCGCACAATTGTGCTTATTGCGCTTGTTTCCATTTGTTTTCACACCTCGTAATCCATCCACCGTGCGTCTTGCCATACCGGGTGCCGATTAGTGGGAGCTGTGGGTCGATCCAATGAGCATTTTCTTTTGCCTGCGTTCCACACACACACACCCACACCTAAACGGGTTGGGATTGCGGAAGGAATACTTGCTGTTGCATTTCCCATCGAACACGACCGTTATAGGTGGTTCGTTGGACTAGTTTTTTGCTTTTTTTTTGCGGTCCCCCCTTGTCTTATCGCGCGTCATTTCCAACTTATCATGAGCTATTATCGAGGTGTGGCGGTAGCTTTGGCAATCGAGTGCCTATGCTGTGACCTGTCCCGGGCGATTCGGAGTAGCAAATGCGATAAAGTATGAGCAAGCATATTTGTTGAGCAACCACCAGCGTTGGTTCATTCCGCACAACGGGAAATATATGAAATACAAATTGTATTTTCCTTCCTAAGAACGGATAATTAAAAATAAAAAAGTGCGATTAGTTTCTAGCATAACAGCGCCAAACACAATGTTTGCCCGGTGAGCTGGGAACATCAAACACAATGGTCATTGTTGTGTCAATACAATAAAAGATTATTGCAATAGTGATTCAACGTTCTATTTTACGAATTGCTCATCAAACGCCAGTTTGTGTAAAATATTATGATTCACTTAGTGAGTATAAATAAGTAGGTAAAAATAATTAATTACATCTTTTTCTTACATTTAGCGGCCATTAAGGTACGGTTAGCATTAGGTTCGATTTCAGCCTACATACTCCATTCAGGCAAGCGATAAGCAATCGAATCGGCTTGTAGAATGACCATACAAACACCTATCTATACATTCCATTTGGTCATCCTGAACGGGCTAGGGAGGACCAACCCAAAACCCAAATGCCTATGATAAGACGGTTACGGCCCCAGGTCGGTCAGAATCCAGCGGCTGAAAGATAGACGTACCGATTTGCGGCCTGGTATGCTATAGAGTGTTGGGGTTGGGCCACTGTTATCTGATGCTATATTTTTTCGCCTTTCGCCTAAACCTAACCCGAAACTCAACCACATTTATTGCTGCTTCGGCGAACATCCGGGCGCTTCCGGGGGATAGGAATTTTACCTTTCTAATTTTAATACACCGAACAAAAAAAAAAACAAGGGCCGGGCACAGTTTTCGTGGGTGCCTCATTGCTATCCACCACGAAAGGTCAGACATTCCAATAGTGAGAGCCTTTGGAAGACCGAAAGCTTCAAATTTTGTCCTTGCAAGGTTAAAGAAATATTGTGTTGCCCCTTACCGGAAACCACCAACCGGGGACAGAATCGATCGATTTGTGGTACCAAAACAGTAAGATGGAATTATAGAACGAAAAGGTTGTCACCAAACTGTTTCCGTTCCGTGGGGATTAAATCGTTACGTGCTTGCGTCGAACATTCTTGACCCGCGACAAAATGCTCTAACCTACAACTAGTCAAGTGAAAAAGATTAACAAACGACTTAAAACCGGCTACTTACCAGAACAGTATCCGCAGCGTGTTGGCCACCAGAAGTGCAAGGCAAACGTGTAGGGAAAACCCTTCCGGATCCTGCGTCTGTTTGATTTGCCGGTACTGTGGAATGTACGGCAGCACACCGCCGACGACCATAAACGATGCGGACGTCCATCCTACGAGATGGCCCACCGTGAGCCCCAGCTCATCATTAATAATCCAATCCATCTCGCCGAGCTGCCTGTTTCCGTGTGGTCCTCCCGCACCCGAACCCGGATGTCTGGTGTTGGGTGTCTACGCTCACCTAAGCACAGTCTTTCCGCGCTTCCGAGTTGCGTTCCGATGGTGTTTGAGATGTTTGGTTTGGACAAAGCTAAAAAGAACGGTGGCTATTTATTATAGCATCGCACAGGCTCCGGTTTCCATTCGCGTTGGTTGTTCCATTGAAGAGCGGACGAACGTGGTGA
>STHB01027590.1:0-23849 GCA_018908115.1 Anopheles rivulorum
GTGAATAAAATAGTCAACACTGCATAAGGACACAACTTTTTCAATCATGGACTTGTATGTCTTATTTAAATTATAATTTAATACATAAACTTAACGCTTTACACTATGGGAATAATAGCAACCATTTACAGTCTTATTTTCGTACTCTTATCACGTATCTTCGGAAAAAAAACTCCCCAAGGAGTGAGAAAAACTAAGAGCCGAAACTCTTGCCAAGCTCTGTTGTTGGGATGACTTTTAATCAATTTTCTTATCTGTGTTCTAGCCGCTCTGTGGGAAAGTTTTGCCCAAAAAGGGTTAGGGATTTACGTTGAGTGATTTGCAAATCCCCCGAGTCTAGCAAAAGTTACTTCGAGCGCAGAAGAAGTTCGTTGTATCGTGTTTGGGCTCTGTTATCAACTTTGTTTTTGCCTTATGGGCCCACTCTCTTAAGCTAAGACGTTTTCTTTCTTATTTCATTAGGAACCTTTAGGACTGTTGACTAGCCGTTTATGAAGAGTAAATCTTTTCTTAGATTTTGCCAAAAAAAAATATTGCCCTATGCTTGGTTTACAATTTTCCGAGCTATGTTCGTATACGTGAACCATGTTGTACATCGAACTATCTCTATTATTTAAGAGTGAAATATTATGCGCTGACAAAGGGGGAACAAAATAAAACAAAACCAACTGACAACTTTCCACAAACACGGCAAAACAATGTAGCAGCTTCATTAAAGTGCGCTTTCATCAAGTTCATTTAGAGCCAGAAGACAAATCGTACCAGTTCGGTGTGGCTGCGTCGTGCCTGTGCGCCCGTGCCATTGTATTGAACATGGATGCATCCGACAGTCATAAATTCAAACCTCAACAAAACAGGATTCTGGTGCCCCCGTTCGTACGCGCAAAACAGACACACACACACACACACACACCCAAAACCCATCCCATCTCACCGTTTTGGGGCACGATGCCCCAAAGTAAATACGCCGCAGAAGAGATTAACAACTGCAGCTTACCGTAAATGAGTTATGAGTTGACTTCCTGTGCACGGTGAAGCACGGTCCCTGTGTTCGGGCGATTTGAAGCGCACCGCTTTTTATCAACGCGCTCGCATGCTCGCTGATGATTAATGGTTGCTGATGGACATGGTTACACGGTTTTCATTGCACAGCAGCCAGCAATGATCCAGCAGGTATAGGTGGCGGGTACAGTCGTAACAATTTATCTTGTCACTCGCCACAAAGTCAGCGAGCTATGAAGATTTGGTGGCAGCTAAAGTGGCAATAAAAATAAGGCGCAAACGCAATTTAATGCGTTTCAAATATGGCCAAACCGGGTGATATTGATTGTGGAATGAGTTAACGGGAATTGGTTAACGGTTTGTCACATCCGCGCGCATCTGAGGGTGGCAATTATTGGGCGTAGGCGTAAATATCTCCTTCGCCGCAGGAAGATGGCGATTGGTACGGTGGTGTGGTAATTATTTCCGCTGTAGTAAACTTTTCCCGCGCAGAACAGTGAAGTTCATTCAGGCACTTCAATAGGAAGAATAGGCTCTTTCGATGTTCATTACACATTCTGTCCGTGTTGTGTTTGTGTGCAAACCGGATGTTGCGTAAAACAGGTACGAACTGTTTGCGAAGAAAGAGAAAAGTGCCATCTCAGCTTGGGTGGGAGTCACTGGAATATATTATGAGGCCGCTCTGAGGGTGTCGAAATATGAACGCTTACCTGGCACCATATGGGATGAATGCTAAAGCATGGCACGAAAAGTGACTCGAAGCTGTTAGCTAATTAGATGTATCACAAAATAGTGCGCTGTGTAAGTTAATGAAGCTAATATATTAACTTTCGTGTTTTTTTTGCGTAATTACTGTCAACCTTTCCTTCTCGAAACGCATTGCTTCTAACGAAGGAATGAGCTGCATACATGAGCTGTAGCTATTTTTAGCTCTTATTTAAATTCTTTGCGTGCGTGGAAATTATGTACAATTTTTCGGCGACACAACTGCTCCCATGAGGGTAATAATGAAATACAATGACGCACGTGCCGTTATAGTACGATCTGTCGTGGGAGTTAAAAGATGGGTTGAAATTGACATTAACTCGACGAGAGACTTGAGCAGAATAAGTTAATTTCTATTAGCAGATAAAATATACATTGCATTCTAGCAGTCTTGCTAGTATTTTTGCTGTTTTTTTGTTTACGCCTAGAGTTATGCAATTTGAATGAATTCGTTTAGCAGTACGGCCGCACATCTTTATGAATTAACGAAAAGGTTAAATTCTTTCATTTGTGCAATATTAAACTCACCATTTTGCTTTATTTATAATTATAAGAATAAAACGAGATTAGTGCTAAAATACGACCTGAACGACTAAACACTATGATAATATTGCTCAGTGACAAATACTATGAAAAGCTTGTAAATAAAATTAGCTTTAGTTAAACTAGGAATTTACATCTGTGATATTTAGCTTAGGAAACAACTTATAATTGACAATAATGCTAAAAAAATTATATTGAAATATAAACAGAACTTACACAAACAAAACTTGTTTCGAAATTCTTCTACCCTTACTAACGTCTAGCCTTAACCAAGACGTCAGCTGAATGTACAGATTCCTTCGCATAACTTAAGTAGTCGATTCGGAATAGAATATTATTCATTTTATTAACCTTCCAAAGTTTAGCTGATCCCCTCTTGAGCCACCGAAACCGATCAACGTAACGATGAAAAAGTCAGAAAAAGAGAGAGAGAAAAAAAAATACGTACGCAGCCAACGCAACGGAAAAGAACTTTCTGCATCTTTTTATCGACTGGCATACCTTTCGCCTACTGGGTTTTTTCTCTTCTTGAGTTATGAAATAGCCTAGCACGAAGAACAAAAAAAGCACAACATCGAAAAAGCAAAGAGAAATAAAAGCTTCCGAAGGCAAAACTTTTATCAACAAATAAAAAAAGATGAACCAACCAAAGGGATTTTAATCCTTTCGAGGCACAATTTTTATTCGCTCCCGTATTGTTATGCGGAAAATAAAGGAAAGTGAGAAAAGTATCATATATTAATGTAAAAGTGGGAAACGGGTAAATCGTTTTCGGTGCCTTCGATGGAAACGCGAAAATTAGGCTAAAGAAAGGAAAAATAATAATGTACATTTACGTGCAAAAAAAAAATGGAGCGAAACAAAAAGCTGCCGTTTTGGGATGCCTTTGTTTGCCGGGGTATGGCTGGGCATGCCGGGCGTTGTTAGCATGTTTTTGCACTGACCATTGATTTATTTAGATTTTATGCTTCTCGCGTCCAGCGCCAGTAGACGGAGCGATGCCGACTGGTTGTGCATGAGATGTATGCAATGGAAATGAAATATAAATGAGCCATATGATTGCCCGGGGTAAAACGT
The DNA here is from genome assembly GCA_018908115.1 of Anopheles rivulorum. Lineage (NCBI taxonomy): Eukaryota > Metazoa > Arthropoda > Insecta > Diptera > Culicidae > Anopheles > Anopheles rivulorum. The sequence goes on from STHB01027590.1 coordinate 3,388, forward strand.
GCTTGATAAGTGCAAAAGGGATAGCGTGCGATGGGTAAAAATGGTAATGTGTTTTCTCGAGTTAGCACTTTTGCATCATTACGCAGGATAAACATGGATTTGGTTATTTTTTCATTAAAATTTTCACTTTATCACTTGTTTATTTATTTATTTTTTCTATTTTAAATTTTATAATTTTTTGTATATTCTTTATGTGGATTCACTGAAAATGATTGCTAATTTATGATCGTAAACAGAAGTAGTCTCTTGGATCAAAGCGCCTTTTCGAATCACACAAGTACAATAAATTAAACAAATGGTGCGATGGGATGATGCTTAGATTGTCCATATTTCTCATAGACGAAATAAAAATACACATTACGAAGAAAATCGATTAAACTGGCTGGCAAGTGTAAGTTGAGAAGATCTCTTTGATCTATATTGATGAAAGACTATGCTTCATCAGCTTTCAAGAACAGGAATAATATAACTGATGATATACGAATTGCGAATGTTATAGTAAATATTGTGCTGGCATTATACAGCTACTTTGCCGCAAGAATGTTTACATTCTCTGAGTCACTAGTACCCTTTGATAATGTTTTAAAATGTCATTGATATCGGTTGTACTGAAAACCATAACGTACCATTTATTAACACTGGTACAAAACCTGTCCATTTCTAGAAATATCGTAATCAAATCGAATAGAAGCTACTGGATGCTCAAGAAGAGCACTTTATCTATTTCGCGAGATAACCTCTCCACAAACGATGAAACCTCTTATCGCACCAGCAGCAGCTTTCGGCGAACGAGAATAATTCACTCTGTACCAGCATCAGTGAAAAATGGCTGATTTAGTATGCATTCATTAAGGGTAAAATTAAACTGTATTTGCAATTTCTTCGCAAACGCTAAGCACAAAAGCAGCCACTTCCAACTTACCTGAAAATCGAACGAGAAAAATAAATCTTTAGCGCTTAATCATCATTGCAGCACGAGCTTTGATAATTCTACCAACCCGGGGATTGGCCGGCTGAACGACTCACTCTGCGCTAGCAAAGCGCCATGATCGCTTACGGTGCTGGTACGGTGCGGGTTGATTGATGATATCTGCAACAGTTGTGCACTTTACCTTTCATTTTCTACCGCAGATACCGGTAACGACATACATTAGATTTTATAGCAGCCCAGCCAAACACAACGTAGCACGGGCTGCGAAAGCTCAGCAAAAGCACGAAAGCAACAGGCACGAACACAATTGCCAACCAAACAGCTGGCAGAGCGTGCGTTTGTGTGCTGGTGGTGCTGGATCCGGGTTTTTTTTCGGCATTTAAGCGGTTGTAAAAGTGGCGTATCAATAGCGCCGCTGGTGGTGGAAATTTCGTACTGCAATTTAGTGCCCGAACCATGGCCGTGATCTGGACCGGGTTTGCAGATTTTTACGACTGGACTGGCGTTTGCGCCAGTGTACCTTGGGCCGAGGAAGGTTGGAGTGCTTTTGTTTGCAGTATTGGATGTTTACGACCAGCGATGAATTTGATACGGGAAGTAATCTAAAGTGCAAACTACCATTTAGATTATCCCTTACGGCAATGGGGGTGTGTTATCTTTTTCGTCTGCTGCAACCGCACAAATCACATCAATATGTTCTATTCTGTTGGATGTTATTGAGGAGAAATCAAGTTTAAAACTATTTCAAGCTGTGTTGTGTGTGTGTGACTGGTTATTTCATAATTATCTATAATTGGCTATCGAAACAAGTCGAATGTATCAAATTTATCAAATATAAAAAAAATAGTTAATGTTTTTTTATAATATTAAAATATGTAAATTCTAAGTGTCTTAATAATAATTATTTACCATAGGCTTTTATTAATTAAATAGTAATTGGATTTAAATAAGTAGACTACTCATATTAATTAGAAAAAAGGAGCGTAATTAAGTGCACTACTAATAGTTAAAATAATGTGGAAATTGTGATAATATTTGCAACGCATGTGCCAATTCAGGAAACTGCTCTGGAATGTGCAAAGTAAACAAGAATGTGGCATGGAATTCTAATCACATTTAAAAAGCTCTATAAAGCTTTGAATGGGTCAGTCGTGCTTCGAGCATATTTGATTTCTAAAACACCAATGTTTCAACATGTAGGATGTATTCCAGATCTACCTCGATACATTCTAGTTCAACTTGAAAATACTCCAAAAATGGCGTAAATGTCGTCACTCATTCTAAAAGGTAATTTACTCTGATACCTTTCAAACCACCAAATATAATCATTTTGTAAGATGTTTCTCAAATTATTTAATTAAACCACTATATTATCCTCATCTTCATACCAATCCTAACGTACACATGATACGTATTTGTGTTTTGACTTTAATTTCATTTCTCAATTGGAGATTAAATCAAATTAAAAACATCAAATCGTCCTAAACGGATCATATTTTAGCTGCAAATGTGCTGATAATGAAACAGCCTCCATTCGCGGCACTTAATGTCAAGTTTGGTGCGAGAGATCTAATCATACCCAATAAAGTAAGCAAACGCTTCACAGCTGAAGGATGGTTTATCCGCACGCTAAAAAGAGAAATCCTTCGCATTCCCAATATTCTGCCACAAACCGAACTGGAGAAGAGATACAGAGACAATTCTACCGCTTGGTGTGCTGAGTTTGGCAGCCAGCGTGCGATTGTTTACCGTCGGATAACGAAAATCTGATTGAGACATGCCGATAAATAAACGGTTTAGCTGTTTGCTGGTTTGGTCTTCCCTGGGGCTAACCCGGGAGGACTTTTGGGCGTAAATTACGATCGCTTTACATTCGCACACAAATCACCGGTGCGTTCCGTTTTTTGGGGTACCATTTTTTTTGTTGTTGTCTCTTCTTACCTCAATCAAGGCGAAGGTGATTTTTTTGTATCGTGCTGTTTTTTTTAAAGCGTCATTCAGCTCTTTTTATCGTCTCTTTCATTTTTTTTTCTTACGGCAAAGACAAAGTCACTTCCAGCGGTCTCGAGCGGGCACAGCAACCATAAAAGTACGATGCGATTGCTACCGAAATTGATGCCTGGGTTGGTCAGGCAAGATCTTAAGGGTTGGTCAAACTGTCACAAAACCAGCTAGAAATCCTTTTTCTTGTTGGTCACTAATTTATTGGCCGTAAGACACAGGCACGGCAAGTCGGTCCGTTTCCCCCGTTGGCTTAGAAAAACGATTCCCCCCACTTGATGTTTCTCAAACTACTGCCACCTCTCCAACTCTCACTCTATCTCTCTCTCTCCCCCTATCTCTGGCCTTTTTGGTTCTGACCTTTTCTGAACCAAAACCCGTGCGATGTTGTTTATTGGTGGGTTTTGTCCACCGTTGAAGTAGCCATTCGTTTTCGGGCGGAATTTCCGAAAGGCTCCCGCAACCCGGTGCCCACTTTAAGCGACCTTTCCGAATTTTATTGACCACCGGAACTCCCGTTCTGTTTGCGCTTTCGCATGTTTTCGAAAATCGCAAGGACCGAAATGGGTTTTGTGGCTGCCACCGGAAAACCTGACGGGCCAACGAGATACGAATCGTGTGACCCGACCGGTTTTCGGAACATGTGGCAAACGGGATGGAAAACGCATGGCAGAAGGAAATTAGCTTCCTTTTGCTGTCGGCAATCTGATACGGTTTCAATCTGGAAATGATTTGTCGTTTCGGTGGGCTGTGTTTACACTCTGTTGAACATGGTACGAAAATTTGACACGTTGTAACCGGTTACGGAATAATCAAATATTTCCGAAAAAGCACGACACGAAGACAGCGTTTTGATCGTGTTTATTTATTGATGCTTTATGTCATGTAGAATGTTTATTTTTAGTTGCTCTTCTCTCAAATTAGCTTAAAGTAAATTTGTAGTTTTTGTTAGGGGACAACTAACCTTGAATTGTTAACAAAAGGGTTACGTTTTGGTTCAAATAATGATGTTTTTATAGTCAATCAACATGTAGTAGATCGTGTTATTGTATATGCTTTAGGACTTCTATTCAAAATTGCCATTGTTTCCATTTTCTTATGGAAATTGCAGCAACGATTGTTGTTATTCATTTATATAAGATGAAATGGAGATCAATACCTCACGGACTATACAAGAAGACTATCAACTATCTCCAAAAATTGGACATTTTACAAATGAGAAATTCTAGGCTTTTCTTGGTGATAATTCATATGGTATATCGACTGATCTTAAAATCGCTATTATTCATATCTCCAGTATGAAATGCAATGTTGATCAATTTCTTAATAATCGACGAAGAAAAACAGCGGTGAACGTCAATGTAAATGTTTATAATTAGAGTTTTGTGATGGTTAACTTGAGTGTATAACCTAGGTGTTAAAGTATTCAACTCTCTCCCTCATCGATGGAATTAAATATGTATGAATTAATTAGAGAACAAAAAAAAAGACAATTGCGCTTGAACCATTGAAGGAATAAGACAAAACAGACATAATAAAATCCACTCAGTCCTCAGTCACCGATCGCGCAGATGTGCTAACCTTTGAGGAACACTAGCCAAGTGGATATGGGTGTCTCTTTTCCAGATAAACATAATTTGAAGACGAGGCATCATTTCCCACAACGCATCATGATTTTTGCTCATCATGCGATAATAGCATCGATATCATTGATTTACGGCTTCTCTTCCAATAATCTTCATAATCGCATAAACCAATCGCTCATTAACGCTTCATCAACTGAAAATGTGTTAATTTTAAATTATTTTTCTCCAATATGGCGACAAAAACAAAAGGTGATCGATGAATCCGGCCATTCCAGGTTCAATATTACCATCTCCCTCCAACCATAGCAAACGCCATCAGTTATCGATCGCTTCCATCCCATGGAGGGGGTCAGAGCATAATGAAGCCATCCTTCATCAGCACACTGATGAATATTTTTACCCTTATTACCTTTTTGTCCATCCCGGACACGTATGCGGCAGCAGAAGAAATATTATCCGCCGTGTAAAAATAAAGCTTATTTCGGTTGTCACGTTGCTTCTACCGTTTGCTTTGGTTTGCAATTTGTCAAACCAAACGTACCCGTCCCGGGAGTAACGTTGAGCCGTGGAATGAGAACTACCTTGCATAATTCAATTCGTCGGCGTAATAATTCAAAATAATGTAACGAATGAAGCTGTATTATCCCGAATGATTTGTCTCCACCGGTTTGGCTGCCGGTAGTAGGTTACAGTTTCAAGCTGACCGGAGCAGTCACCAACCGTTTGGGAAAGCCATTTGACATTGACCGGGGACGCATGGGAAAGGTATCAAACCAACCGATTCTAGCATTCTACCTTCGGAAGGTGTGTTAGAGCTTTTGCTCCTACCAATAAAAAAAAAGTTGACCTCAGGAGCTCCTATTATCCGGGACGATGGTTACGAATAAGGTATAAGAATTCACGGTTCAATGGCCCCTTTTACCTGTCCCTTGTTGGATCATGCCAGTAGCATGGTAGACGTTTCCTTTTTTTTTCGTATTTCCCAAGAAAATAGAACTACCAGCATCGGGTCACCCAGCACTCGGCAGCATCGTTCGATCGGCTAACCGCCCTACACGAAATAGAAAATCATTTATTTTCACGCATCGACAAAAATGGTCCATTCTTCCTGTTGGCGAACCATCCCCACACAGATCTTAAAGTCCTCCCCCCGAGGACGGGCACATTGCTTCTTGGCGCAATGTTTCCGGTTTGTGCAATTTATTACCATCATGTCCATTATGCGATGATGCCCAGCATGATGCCCTGCGTTCCGATAAATGGGCGCTGTAAATCATTTAACCTTGACCTTACGATTATCTGTGCGATAAAGAGAGGTTCCACGGCAATCTGGTGAGGAAAGGGGAGGCGGGGGATGGGAAAGGCAGTTCGCCCATCTATGACCGTTAGCATTTGTACCGGAATGCACGTTAAGATCGGTTTAAGTGAGGTTATAAATAACGTGCTAATGCAACAACAGATATCGGGCCAGCATGGGATAATATCTACCATCAAGTCAGTATTGCCCGTTTTTGTTCCTTCTTTTTGTTGCATACATATATTTATGGGCTGCTAAAAAAGCAGCAAACAAACAAGCAGCTGCTACACAAAACTTCCATAATGAAGCGCAATCAAATTTGACGCACCGAAAAAGGAATTCAGCGAGACAGTGTGCCAACAAAGCACCCAGCAGAATTAAATTACATGGGTCGTCGCATGTCAGAAGTTAGCTCCAGTTGTGCAGTCAACGAGTGACACCCACTGACACTAATCAACGACTCCGAACCGAATGAGGCACAACGCAGGCCATTCCGCAGCTTAATTCCTCTCCGGATGGCAATGGTTAACAATTTTAAGGCCATTTTCTTCGATTGTTTTAACGAAACGTCGACCGTGACACCCGGGAAATGACAGAATTGGAAGTTACTAATTGCATTCTGTCACGCCGGTTAGGCGTAAATGGGCTTGTTTGCGGATAATTTTGCTTGGTTTTCGTTTCGATAGGCAGTTCCCTCGTAAGACAGAGCAAAACCCCTTGGAAATCGATTACAGCAAACTTGTGCCAGCACCAAAAAGTCACTCACATGTCATTACGCACATATCTTGCTGTTGTAACAACGGCGAGATTGAGCTGACGTTAATGTTGTGATTAAAATCAGATAATGTTCTACCGCGTTCCTGATCCCGATCCCTATACGGAAAGTTCCCTTCATGTGCCCTTAAATTTCTCTCTCACACTCATACTAACATGCAGGGATGATACAAAATTTAGGATTTGGGATAACTCGATCTGATACTTGTGTGAAAGTTGTGGCTTTAACCGGAGGCCAGCTAATATCCAGCCTGTCAGCGGGACTGTACATGGGAGATTTTTTTTATCTTCTGGCGAAAGATTAATGGCCACAGAGATGTGACTTCATTCTGCTGCTGGCGACCGGGTCCATCAAGATAGGTGAATGTTTGATAGTACGTGGAATATATTGCAGAGAGAGAGAGAGAGATAAGTTAAGAGCAAACGATAAATACATATACACACACGTACCAGCTCGATCGAATGTTATTTACATGCAAATCAGGATATTAATGTAAGCTTCACTTGGTTCGATATGTGTCCTTTGCAGGTGTGTGCGAGCTTTTTGTTAAGTTTATTTTTAACGCCGGCCATTTTTACCTTCCAGTCGACGGCTAATCGAGAATGGCTTTTCGGAGCAGTATGGTGCCACTAAGCGGAATCACCCGGTTACACTCTCAGCAGCCGTTCTCTTCGGAACTCTCATTTAGAAGACAAATGTAAAACGGAACAAAACGAAACAAAAAAAAAAACACGTTAATGTTTCCTTATGCCCCGAAAACCATGCCATGGACATGTTCCATCTGTCTGCGATGGGATTCAAGTGTGAAAGAAGGGAAAAAAGTACGACAGGGAAGTAAAAAAACGGATGAAACAGTACAACATTACCCGTAGGGAGGGCGTACCGAGCTAATGAAATGTAAATGTTTCGGCTACTTGAAGAACTAAAAGCCTTCTACCCCATTTGGTGCTCGTTGGGTGGATGGTTGGGTGGTGGGGAAGCGATTTTGGTGTTGTTTCACATTCCAATATGGTAAACAGGCGCACAATAGAGCCACACAGACCCGGACAGACAGAGAAAGGGAGGATAAAAAGCTCATTTTCGATGTGCGGGCGCTTGGCGGGAGTGTGCCAAGGGTTAGAAAACCAGACACTGAATAAACAGCGTTCCTAGAAATCAGACAATATTGGAACGGTAACGAGTGCTGCGAGCAAAGTGGGCACCACATTTTGGAACACATTGTTCGGAACTTGTTTTACTTCGATTAGAGCGTTGTTTTTTTGTTCGCATTTTCATTAGCATAGCATTGAGCAACGAGCAATAAGGGAATGAAAATGTTATTTAAGTGAATAATTAGTCTGGACGAGGTGAAAAAGTTTGATTACTTTTGATGGTTTGAGTTGTTGATATGTAATTTGAAATAATTGCTGGCCATCATAACAAGGGTTATCACCAAAAATTCATTTCGCTTCGGTTATTGTGTATTGATTATCTAAAATCTTTTTTTTTTATCTTGAGTTATTCAATATACATATTATTAATAATAACTCAAAAATCACCTTGAGTTATGTATCTTCACCTAACAGTGTCGGTATGGGAAAAATCTACATTAGATATTTTCAACAAATAAAGCTGTCGGCTTCAAATGGATTCTATTGAATCACAGGATAACCGTTTTGAGCGCAACCGAATTAGCTTCACTTGATCGCCGAACCAAGTACGAGTTTATGGTAAAATTCCTTTTGTAGGAATTCTGTGGTAGGCCCACGGAAAATGGTTCCCGCAAAATTTGCGTCCTACGGTATCGTGTCGTTTTTTTCTTCTGTCCTTTTGATTTTGCTTTTGAAATTGCACTACAAGAGAATTACATTACCATTTGTGGGTTGCGTTTTCTTTTTCTTTCTCCCCAATGCCTTTATATGGTGGGGAGTTTTTTTTTATTACTTTCCAGGAGGAGGATAGAACTCTGGAAAAGTTTTGCCCGAAAAACACAGTCAAATTGTAGCAAATAATATTAACATTCGTTCCCGGAGCTGGATCAAATGATTTGGGGAAAGCACTTTTTTGATAACTTTCTTTTTTTGCTTCTCTCCCCACCTTTTGCTACCTTTTCCCCGCAATCCGTCTCCCAGTGCCGGGTAAGCGGGAAATCCAGTCCAGGAAAGTGAAACGATGCCGACCGGTAATGCATAATCACGTTTTCCACCGATGACTAATAAAACTGTTGTTGCAATGACAACGAAGTTTTCCTACCAGTGAGAGAGTGAAGAGAGAGAGAGAGAGAGAGAGAGAGAGAGAGAGAAAGAGAGAGAGAGAGAGGAGGGAAGGAGAGACTTTTCCACAGGCCGTTCAGGCTCGATCGGTACACAGAACTCCCGCCAACGGCAAACTGTTGCTCAGCCATGCCCGGCGGCTAAAATCAACATGTCGATTTTGGTTTCCACCGTTTCTCTTGTTCCATTTGTACGCTTGAAGCAGTTTTGTAATATATTTTGAATTCTTTTGGATGGTGATTTTCCCCCCATACAACTCCCTCTTTCTTCCTCACCAAACGCACAAACGCCGCAGGAGTTTGTTTCTTAATATACTTACAATTGATGAATGATTGTGTAGAAGGAAGGGATGCTAATCTTTTTCTTTTCCCTTCTTTTCCTTTTGCCCAATAAAGCAGACAAAAGCGGTGGAAAAGCTTCGAACGACCGACCAAGTTGCGATCGTGGTGAAGTGTATTGTTACAAATGTTCACCGTACGCCTGCCTTTCGAGTGTGTTTTCTCAACAAACAAGGATGGTTTTGCCGGAGCTGAACTGCCGGGCTGCTTCAGCTTTTTGAACCTGACAAAACACGAACAGCGTACAGCGCAAAGTTCAACGGCCATCAGCATGATTGGGAAAGCGTCAAAAATCAAATCTTCAACTTTTGCATGGGAAATGAACGGCGCGGAAGCGGAGCAAAACACAGATTAAGGCATCAAGCGGGAAGTGGAAGGGTGATTGAGGGGTAAGTGAAAGGGAAAAAGAGGGAAGAACGTTCGTCAAGTAAAAATTTCATATAAAACATCTAAAAAATTCATTAAATTGTCTGCTCAAACGAGTAGAGCACGACAGTGCCACTCTTTGATGCTTTTCCTTTCTGTACGGGATGTCTCCCCATGTATTCGTGTGTGAAAAGGAATGGCAACGGACAACGTAACGCAATATTACAGCGATGTGATGTGCCGAAACAATGCATCAAAGGGTGAAAACTGTCGAGATTCCAATACGACGGCGTGCGTCCTACGGATCAAACATGCCTCGCGGCCATTGAACGCACTAACGAACGAAGGAACGGAACGCATGGGGTGAAAGGGCCATGACACCGCCGTTCGATTGCGTGTGTGTGTGTTTGTTTGTTTTTGTACGTGGGAAGAGTAAATAGCAATTTCGCAACAAAGCACAAAAAGCAAAGAAAAGAGAAGAAAACAAAATAACAAACAATCCACAACATTATCTTCACAAACAAATTACATGAATGGTGTGCTTTCCCTTACGCACTCAAACACAACTCCAAGCAAAAGCTTTACTCTCTCTCTCTCTCTCTCTCTCTCTCTCTCTCTCTCTCTCTCTCTCTCTCTCTCTCTTTTATTATCTGCTTATTGGTTAAAAACAAAACGATCGCACGACAAGAAGAAAAGCTTCGAGTGAAAAGCAAAAGTAATCTCGTGGAATTACTTTCTGCTAACTGCTGTACGTGACATACGATTGGCCTGACCGCACAGGTTTTTTGGCCCCAACGGGGTTCGGGAAGGCTGTTTTGGTGAATTGATTGGCATTTGCCGGAGTGGTTCGGTTCGGTTTACCATACGTCGGGTGGTTTGGTACGAGCGAAAATCCGATTCCGGCACTTCTCGGAAGGCTGGCCACCGTATCAGCTCCGTTTGGCGCAGTGTTTCCCTTTTCGGTGGGATGAAAAGCAATCGACCCCGTGCATGAATCTGATCGCAATAAGAATTGATCGGGAAGCAAACACCCTCGGTAAGGGAAATTATAGACCCGGATGAAGGTGATTAAAATAATATGTTTGAAAATTAAGCAATACCCGGTGTGAAGAAGCATTTTCCCGAGCCGTTTAGTGAAATAGCTGCTTTTGCACCAAGCCATGCTTCACGCAAAACAAATTCCCGGAAGCACCTTGCAGCTTGACGAGCACGGTGAGAGCTTTCACCAGCACCTTAGCGCCAGCTAATGAATTCGCCCGAAAAAAGGCCGAAATTCTTGCCAAAGCAGGCGGCAAATAGGCCAAAAGTTTTTGCCCACACTTCCTAACGAAGTGCAAACGGATCGAATGGTTTGTGTGAGTGCGTGTGCGTGTGTGTGTGTGGTGTAAAGTTTTCACCCGGCGGGCACAACATAGGGCCTCCACCGTGGCACTCCACCGTTTGCTGCGACGACCGACGATCCATTCCGGTGGGAATCGAACGCGCACATATTGGCAGTTTATGTAAAGTGTCACAAACACCACAACCATGGGTGGTAGATGGGGGCCACCATCATGATTGGGCTACCATTGCGACTAAAGGTGACACAAACGCTAGGAAATAAAGCTGCCTTCGGTGGGCGGAGTGCTAATCAACGGTGAGAGTGGTTTGAGTGTTGGTGGCAGGTGGAAGGTTGACGGGATACAAGGACGCCTCACAATCACCCCACCGATACGGGCATGTTTTGTCCGTACACATCTGGTCACATCAAATCAGGTCGTTTCTGGGGACGAACATGAGTTTGCCTTTCTTTCTTTTTGCTGGTCTGGCGCAAAGCTATAGTTTTGCGCTCTAGAGTGTGTGTGAAAATGTTTTTGTTTGCGGTGAAAAGTAGAGCAGCACAAGCATGAAAATGGGCTAGTTTATGTGTAAAGTTTGATCGTAAAAGTTTTCTTTCTTCATGTTTGTGTGTTTAGTTTTTCTTTTCGTTTAGCACGGCTAAGGTGCGACATTGTTGCACATTCGCACAAGAAACATGTGGAATTTAAAGTAATGGAAGAGGTCAGCAGGGTGAGTCGGAATAGTTTAAAGCTGCTGAAAGAATTCAAATTTGAAATGTCAATGCATAAAATTAACAGGGTCTTACCTATACGACCTGGTGAAAATGCATGGATAATTTGAAATTCAACGTTTAAATGTTATCAACCGTTGTATCTTTTATATATTTAATCCTTTTTTTAAATATATTTCATTTCTTTACAGTAAATTAAAAAATATTTATCATGATCTGATGTCGTCAACTATAAATAAAATTTGGTTAAAATAATCCGGTATCAATGCATAGTAGAAATTTAAAACGGAAACACTTTAAAGAACATTAAAGAATTTAGAAAAAAGAATATTTAAAAAATCAATTACTTCGTTAAGTGTTGATATAACGTGTTTCTGTCTGTAAGCTCCAAAAATGATAACATTTTTATAAAATAATATGGTGAATTTGCGGTAACCATATGATCAAACTGAAGCTAAGCTAAGTTGTCGGAAGTCATTTGCATGCTTTAAAGGAGGTAATTTTAATTTGGAACACGAAGAACGCTTCTGGGTGCCTCAAAAGTTTGCGGCCTCATTCAACAAGAGGAGTTGTTCGACTCACAAAGGTACCTGGATCACCTTAGAGTAAGTCTTTTCTCGTCAATTAAAAGCAAAGGGCATGATCCGGATGTGGAATTGGTGGAATTGGGTCATATACGAACTGATGCCGAGAGATGTCAAACACGGTTTGTTCACTTATGACAGTTTGCTCCAATGGCAAACAGGTGAAAGAGTCACATAGGATTTTAACTGGCGATTAAATGTAAATAGACTAGAACAAGTCCAAATGTCGGAAAAAACATGTATAACTAAGCCTCATAAATGACAGAAGCCAAGCCCAATATTCAATTCTAAAATATGATGCTGTGTATTTGGTGGGATCAGCAGTAAGTGTTCTATTATGAGTTACCAGAACCAATCAAAAAGGCAATTGATGGGTTTGGTCCGTTTATGGCTAGAAAATCGACCACAATACGCAGCTAGGTATGCTACAGATGCTCTAGAGCACGAAAACGCCTGCCCACAGCTCTATATTGCTCGATAGAGTATAATTCGGTTGAACTTTCGCAATTACTATGAAATCAACAAAATGGTCGAAGGATGAATAGCGGCCAACGAGCTAGTTTTTTCTAATGGCTGGATCCAATAATTGTCTGAAAAAGGTGAAAAAGTATTGAAAAGTTACTTTTTCCAACAATCGTTAGTAAGTGTAACAACCTACTTCCTATCTTAAATTTCTCCTCCGTTTTAATAAAGATGACTCAGTGTCATCCGTAGTCAATAGCGTCCACAAATTCTTACCCAAATTTATAGCAACCATCTCGGCCCTGTTTCTGCTAAGCCTTACCACTTGGACAGTCCCAGCCGGGTCGCAGTTTATTCCATCCTTAGCATATCGACCGACCCGACATCATTTCTTCCTGGTCCCAAATTCCGGTGAAGAGGGATCTCTGCGTCTTTCGCTAGCCCCAAAGCACATATTTTTGCTGCTGCTCTGATCCTTTTTAGACGGCGCTGGTTAGGCTCCGTGCTTCCTAACAAGCGGGGTAGTAGTTTTGTCACGCATTAAGGCATAAATTTATGCCACAAGCTTATGTTAAGCTCAGTGTGGCAGTTAAAGACAAGGCTAGAGAAGGTTGGTAAATTTAATTTCTAGTCACAATCCTAATGAACTTCACCATTGTTACTACGGAGTACGTTCGGGAGTTGTTGGAGTAAAGGGAAGATCTCGGTGGGTGCAGAAAACTGGATGAGGTTTGGGTGATTATAAATATACAGCTTGTGTTTCAATGTGTTTCAAACCCTTTTCCGACACAAATACTTTTAATGTTGACAAATATTAATTCACTTCAAAAGTAAAACAAAAATCGCTCCCCTAAATGAAAAGATGAACCAGCCACAAAAAGCTGACATTCGTTTGTCGCTATTGGCGGAAGTTGTTAAACTTCCAAGTGCAAAACCCCATCTGGATCGATAATTGAGTTTGGAAACCATTTCTTCCGGGGGGACAAAAAAAAAACACCGCAGCAACAAAACCAACTGCCATCCGAAATATAATTGCAAATTTCCGGCCGGGCAAAAGGATGGCAGCCGCTTTCGGATGGATTACATTACAGCGTGATAAGCAAGCTAAATTAATAAAGGTAATTATGTTAGTCGAGCGAGCAGGGACGAGCTATCGGCAAGCGACGTGCAGCAACGCTCTCAGGAAGAATGTGAGAAAGGAAGCGCCAGCTTTTCTACGCACAACTCCAACCGACCAGGTTTACGGGCGTTACGATAAGGAACGTACCATTTTCCAAAGGTTCTGCTCATCTCCATCCCCGGGCACGCCGATGTACGCCAGCTTCAACGGTTCCGCTTCCGGTAGCGTATCAGATTGTCATTCATTTAATTTTTACGACTGAAAAATCATGACCCAAATTATCGCACCGGTATCATGTTGTTTTTGTTTTCGTTTCGGGGAAAAAAAAATGTTAGAAAATGTTTTCCCGCATGTGGGCGGCATGCGTTTGCAGCGTGCTTCAAAGATGTGCCGCTGTGTCGCTGCCGGAGATGAATGGATTATTTAAGGTGGTTGATGTAAAATGAAATCTTTGCAATGATAAAGGAAAAAGAAAACGGTCTCATGACAGCAACGGAAAGAAGTTTTCATTTAATATACCTGTAAATAATGTTTTGCAAATGCGTTCGTTAGCCCATTTTAAACCTTTCAACCCGTTGGCTTTTGGATTTGGAGTGACGTTTTTTTTTTAGTCTGTCAGTTTGTTCCCTGTCAGCGAAGCGACACCACAACACAAGATTGATTTAGCTGGGATGAGTAAACAAGTAGGCGAAACCAACCAACCAACGGAAAAAAGGCAAAATTTGGCCAACCAACAAGAAAAAAACAACCTTTTCTCACCGGTTGGCTGGCTGGCTCTAATGCGATAGGACTAGACTCGTCGTGGGCTCACCAAGAGACCGGAGCCGAAACTGTGTACCAGTAAGTCTGTCAGCCAAGTTAAGTCACTGTAAAGCTGATGGTAAATATCAGCGAGCTGTCGTACGTATGCAGACGTTGGCGTTGTTACTTTTCACGTCTACTGCTCCGCTCTGTTAACTTCTGGCGAAGGAAAGTGTCATCAGCACTGTGCCAGGGCTGGCACAGTTTTGTAAGCTAAAAATAATTTACCAACAACAAGATGGTGGAAGGATCTTTTGAATGAGTGGTGGAAGACGGACCGGGGGAAGTTGAAAAGGGCGAAAGTTCAAGTGAGGAAGATTAAAACCAGTTTTCCTTCGCCGTACGCCGGTCTGGTGAAACCATCCAACCTCACACGGTGTACATACGATGGGCGGATCCTGATTCGCAATGGAATGGAAGCTTTTGGGAATGGGAAAATGGAATCATGCTGGACAAGTGACTGTTATGCTTTACGGTCACAATTGGTCGTAGTGCGTGTAAACGTACCCGGTTGGCCAACACCGATAACCGACTGTCAGTAGTGAAAAGGTTTGCTTAAAGACACTTGAAACGTCGGCGAATAGAACACAGCGAGCGCTTGAGTGAACTATCTTTCAACGCATAATCACAATAATTTAGTTTTTGATTCCACTCCATTCCATGAGGAGATTAATCAAAACATCCTTAAAGCGAGATTGTGCGCTGGCTTTGAACAGCGCAACAGGCACGTAATTAATAAGCGATCGATCTGTATGTGTATACTGTATGCCTTTGTGTTAGTTAAACAGCTCTTCAACATGAACAATGGTCACCGTTTCCGATGCGAGAAAATTGATCAGCATCAAATCAGCACAATTATTGCTTGGAAGGTACGCGGGCTCAAACAATCGATGCAAGCGATACATAATATGTGAATCGCTGCTAGTACCGAATCTGCCAAGGCTGAAACAAAAGGCTCGCAACAAATTTGCCCGTTGGGCATACAATGGAATGGTGGAAATTGTGCGTTTTGCGGGGTAAGTCTCCGGTTTGATGCTCCCTTGTGACTCCACACGCATCCACGTTTGTAAACCACTATCCCCGATTCGCACTGCTGCCAATGCTTTAATGGTGCTGTCCTGTTCGCTGTGCGCATCATAAAGCTGAAATATTAAAACTCATTACTCTCTGCCAGCCGTCGGTTGGTGCTGCCGTACCGCGAATGTACCATTAAGTCAAAAATTATTCATCACAAAAGCGCTTTGGTGTGTAAAATCGTTCATGATATTTCGCAATGTCACATTGCGTTGTGCTGATTTGGGTTTTTTTTTGTTAATTTTTTTTCTCCCTCTCTCTCTTTCTCTCTCTCTCTCTCTCTCTCTCTCTCTACCTCCCTCTCTCTCGCACTATATTCGAGATGAATTGTAATATGTAATATGCATGCAAAGTAATGAAGATTGTTATTATTATCAATCACTTAATAATGCTCACTGCTGCCCCTGGTAATGAACCGTGCCGCCCCATGCTGGTGCTCGTTCGCTGGAATTTGAGCTTTTGTTTTTGGTCGCGGTTAAACCCTCCAACCAATAACAAAGCGAAAGAAATATTGTAAATTACGCTCGCCAAAAAACCAAAAAAAATGATACAATTCCATGAATTTCCCATGCCATTCCCATGCTTTGTGTTCTGCTATTTTGAAAAATTAATATCTGCCCCAGTGTTATTATGCTGTGAAACACATACGATCAGGTGTATTAAAAGCTGGTGCAGTATTATCGAGAGAAAAATGGGTGAAAAAACATGCAAAAGGAATGAATATACCATACCTGGTCTCTTTATGTCGTTCTAAAACCACCTTTTATGCAACTAATCCGCTTTGTTTCCGTGATATAAAGTTATGCAAAACAATGCAAACAAAGGTTGCACTAAATTACAGCAAAAAAAAAAAAAATAAACCAACGCCACTGGTTTTGTTGTTGTTCGTTTTTTATTTTCTCTTATAGACTGATAAAATTTAATTTTTATTGAATGTTTCTGCCTCACAACGCTAACGCGGAACGGTGTGAAAACGCAAATAAAACGCTGGACTTAAAATGCTATTACACTTAACAGTAGGTAAGTTTCGCATCTCTAAATCTTCTGTGCGGAATGGATCCCTTTTCGAGCGCACGCTTTGAGTTAGTAGTACACATATGGCAACATATTCCGGAGGCCCCTAAGCCACTCGTTTGATATAATATACATCATAGTTGATTAGCGGTTCTGCTTGACTGGTCATCTTCAAAACATCTGTTTGCTGTTTACTGTACAAAACAAGGAACCAGCTCAATCCAGCCAGCCCTCATCAACACAAATCCATGCGCGAGTAAAACACGCTCACACGCGCTCCAGCGGATCTGTTGAGCTGGGTAAACTGTACAAGGAGGCGCTCGTTACGCTACGCTCCGCTTTAGATGCAAGCGTAGTTTCGTCGTTAACGTTACGTATAAATCATTTCCTTAGCACACTATCTCACTGTCAATGCATTCATGTTAGCGGTTGTTCCGCTGGGTTACGATTTGTTGGGTGTGTGCTTTGCGGTTGACCAACTGTGACCAGCACCACCATGGTTGGTGTATGGTTTTTGTTTTGTGTATGTTGTGTCTGCTTTCGCTTTCGCCCACAACGTACTTACTTATCTACCTTTAAACGAATTTTCGAACACTACCTAGCTGGCGCGTTTGGGAGTGCGTACGAGTTTGTTTTGATTTCTTCTTAAGTCGTGTTTTTCACCAAAACAAATGACGCGCTTCCTTAAAAAAACCTAGCAAGAATGGATAATAGTTTATCGGTTATCTAGGCAAAAACGCAACAATTTAAACAATGTTTAGTGAATAACAAATGTACACGCGGCTCTACTGGATGCTTCGTCTGGAGCGGGTTTAATAATGAAACGATCATCCTAAATACCACAACCAATGTTTTGTTTTTGCCTTTGCTTTTCGGGTTAACGTAGCCTTCACTCTCGTGTCCGTTTCCCGTGTAAAATCTCTAATCGCGAATCGTGAACAACGTGTTTTAAAAATATAGTGCCTTGAACTATGCTTTATATGTTGGTGGATCGGTACCGGTGGATGTGTGAACGGAGCCAAAAATTTAACAACTTGTCTCTGGCGCCATGTATACGCACAACGCTCGGTATGGTTGAAAACATTCGTTCGTTTTCTTACAAATATAGCAACCAGATTACACAATTCTCTAACCCACCTCCCATCTAGCCGAATAATCTCCTGTAGTGATAACGATAAGAAGCGATTTCTCTTGTGTATTTTTTTTGTGTGTTTGGTTTGCTTTGGTTTTCGTTCACTCTCTATGTACAGCGCTGCGATAAAAACTAACCTATACGCTAGTAAAGTTTTGAGATATGTTTGATTAAAACATAGCAAATTGTAATCGGATAAACTAACTAACGTTTCGATTGGTGCAATCTAGCTTAGGAACGGAACCATTCAAATTGTGTCCACGACGAATCGAACCCCTCTTCGCACCGGATTCGCCAAGATTGGTTTGCCATCTCCCATCCACCATCACGGAAAGCCACGCTACGTTAACGCTTTCTAAGGGGCTCGCTTAGAGAACGTGTTTATCTTGGCCTTTCCATAGAACAAAAAAAAAACACTATTTAACTTGGCGATGGGCTGCTGGGAGATGGCAAACAAAGGGAGAAAAACTTTCTGCTTTGCTGCATGCAGGATCTGGCAGGATATTAATAACAGCTTGCAGCAAGTAGACCGAAACTGGCCGAAAATGGCTTCCGCTTACTTATGCGACTTACCGTTGCGGGGCGTATAATTCGGTGGAGCATTTGATGTTTGTCTTTTCGTTTGTTTTGCTTTTAGGGAATGAATTCTTTTTTTTTTTTCTTTGGGAAGGAATAAAACGAACGGACAGTCTTTGTGTTGCAACTGAGCTTGCTGAATGTGTTTGAAAATGTTTTTTATCAAGGTGTTTGAATAATCGATCCATATTGAGGTTAGTTGTACTTTATCTAGGGAAAAAAACACCATGTGACACCAGTAATGCCGATGTTTAAAAATTCAAAAAGAATTAAAGAAGAATAAACAAATAAACAAACCCAAAATCATCAAAATGGAAACCATTTTTAATAACTACCCGCATCGTTTCACACAAAGTCAATCGTTACAAAATCAAACGAACCCATTGTTTGTAAACGAAGTGTTCATTTTCTTCTTGCTGGTACCAAAAACCAAAAAAAAAACACACACATACAAAGTAAATAAATAACGAGAACACGCCGTGGAATGGAAAACAATCGAAATGGTTACAGCTATTGACAAATCATCAAGCTATAATTCATCCAATATGCAAATGAGCTGTTTGCATGTAGTTTTACTCGGGAATGTATTCTTTCCCGTGAGGGATAGATAAATTACACACAAAAGGAAGGGTAAATAGCTGAAAAAGTATCCAGAACAAACATTACCATAAGTGAATGCCGATATTTCGTGCGTAAATCACATTGGCCATGGTTTATGCCCTTTTTACCATTTGCTCACTGTGTGTGCTTTGAAAAATATTGATGGATGAGCATTTGATGAAACGGTATCGTGCCCTAATATCGAATCGAAACGTATCGCGTGTTTGTGTGTGCGCGTATGGTTGGGTAATGTTCTTGGTACGGTTAATCTTTTCAACAGGTACTTTATACGATTTTTTGGGGTACGGTTATGCTGTTATGTCATACAAAAAAGCTTCGAAGCGAACGATAAGGTAAAGAAAGCCATGGTTGTTCACAAAACATTGATTTCCAAGAAGTACCAGACGTCTCCACTATCGTGCATCAAGTACCAGGCGTCTCCATTGGTTGTAGAGACTGCTAGAGGGAAAGCATCCAAACACAATTTCAAAAAAGAAATAAAAACTACTCAGTGAGTGGTTCGCCGTAAAGAGAATATTTTCCATTTTTATCGCTGCATGAACACTACTCTTCAAAAAAAAAAAAAGGGACCAGAAGCTGTTTGTGTACATACTACATTTTCCACCTATCATCGCCATAGCAATATACTAGAAGCATCATCGCACATAAATTCCACATTTTATTCTTTACGGTAACATAATCTTGAAGGACCAGCTCAGCCATTTTCATCTATTTGAAGCTGGATAGCCATTCCTGCATAAGGGGGAGATGGTCTTGATGGAAGTTGATACCATTCCATCGTGTCAGCAGTCGGCGTCGATACAACTGAACCACATAGCGCACTGCTTTGGCTCATGTAAAACCAAGATGAAACACAATCTTAATGTAGTGCAGAGGAAATGTGGTTGCAAATCTTTCTTTGATTGGCTGCGAATGAAGCGTTTTCATTGAAAAACAATATCAGATTCTAGCGCACTAAGGGTTATTTAGGTCAGTGCTTCAGGCATTAAAATAACAAGATTTTAAAACAAGATAAACATTTTCATTTGAGTGCATTCTGTTGAAATTCTAATTAAAAACATAAATTTGCTACTCGGGAAAAAAAACATATTGTTCTATTGTCTATTGCGACATGAAAACTTTTTGTTCCTTTCTTCTCCGTGGCATTAAGAGCAGTGCTCATGGAGCAATGCATAGTGTCAATTTTACTGTCCAAAACCATCCCCAAATGAAGTGTACAAAGCAATGTCATGTTGCCCACGCACGATTGAAGCAACAGAGCACAGTAAAAGAAAGACCTATAAAACCATTGCTTTTATTACATCCTTCTGCCAGCAGGCACGAACGCATTAAGAAGCGATTTCTTGCGCACGGAATGGAGATTCTTTGATTTCATAAATACTCCAAATAATGGAGAGCGTCGCACGATTCCGGGTACGTTACGCTTGCCTCCCGGGATGACATTTCGAAATGACAGCAAGAGTGTCATATCTCAGCCGGGTA
>STHB01027626.1:0-11029 GCA_018908115.1 Anopheles rivulorum
GAGTCGCGTAACGCCATCAGATAACTGGCGAATTGGCACAAACATCGCAATCATTTCAAACTTCCTTTACGTATAGCGAGAGAGTTATGCAAAATCGAAAACACTCGCAGTAGGAACCCAAAAATTCTAATGACTTCCACGAGCAGGCGTGATGATATCACCAACCGTCGTTGTTTGGATCACGATCTTTACGATCGACAAAAAGTTTCTTCGCACACAAAATAGACGCACACAAACATTTACAGCACAATGTGTGGGTTAATTAAATATTAATGAGTAAAACGTGTTTGGCCTTTATTATTCATCGACCAGAATGGGAACGCCACAAGACACTTCCTTTTATTTTGATTAAAAACTAACTCATTAAAAGGTAAAAAAGCATCTTGCTTTGGGTCAAAAGAAATCAAACGCCAGTGAGCGGATAACCCAAAGGATTTCAATTCATTTGGTGACTTTTCTCCAAGACATGCCTCCAAATTGCATACGTATTATGCACTTCGCGCCAAAAAGAGAAAAAAAAAACATCACCGAGCATATTATGTCAACCGTCGCGGAAAGTGTCCCGAATCCCTCAGGGCGTCATGCATTCCGAATGCAACTTTAATCGTGTGCAATCACATAAACATCGCACTCATGATGGTTGCGCGTTCACACAGCTCCATAATAATGACTCGGTTGATTGATTTTGCTTGCAGCCCACGTATCGGACTCGAGACAGAAAATGGATCCGGACAGAAGGAGTTCGGGTTGGTGTGTGCGTCGCGGCAAGGTACTCCAGAGCACGTGTCGTTTTACCTAGTAGGAGGAGGGTTTGGGTTTTGTTATGTATTCACAATCGATAACCACCAATGCGTAATCGCGTTGTGCGTAATTTCTATGCACTGCCGGTAGACAAAGCCCTCAAATTTCGTATCGTTCGTATATGCACCAGGAGTGCATATGAAACAATGACCGGGGCAAACACACACGACGGGACATTCCATGTGTCAGTTTGATTTTAATATTGCAATTTAATTACTCAATCCTGTCACTATTTGCAATGCACTCGAAATGCACCACCACCACCACCGACGGTGTATGTGTCATTGCACTGTGATCGGGCAAATTTGTCACGGCCTAATCCTAGGGGGAGTGTAATTGAAATTGGCCGTAATGCAAACAACACCTCACCCGAGGTTTGCAGTGTCGGGACGACGTCTGTTTCGCTCTCCACACCATTCGCTAGTTGGCAGAAAGTCAAAAACTTTCGATTTTCCAAATTGCTTCCAAATCACATTTCGATTTGCTCCAGCCAGCCTGCCAGAGCTGTGTGTGTGTGCGCTGTGCGGGAAGTTCCCAGGCTGAATGCGCGCACAAACTCCCCAGCCAACGCGTGTGCGCGTCCAACGATTTCTTTTGCTGACTGGTTTTTTTTTGGCTCTGTCGTTCAAGGCTTGGGCGATACTACATATATCGCGATCAGCTGTATTTCGCTTGGCCCCACACCACCTGTTGGTGTGCTAAACATATCTTCCACCGAACGGAATGTATCTGCACCCAATCGCAAGATTTACGCCACACACTTCCAACACCTATATTTGCACATCTGGAATGGAATGTTGCAACGTTTGCCCGGTGCCTTTAAAAAGAGGGAACACACAGATTAGCAATCGAAAGCGAATTAGAAAATTCGACTGATAATTTGCACGCAAATTTAATCCTGCCATCAGCATCGGGGGGAGAGGGAGTGTTCCTCCCATTTTGTTTTCCTTCTTCGCTTGACTTCACTATATTTATACATGGTCGTTTACATTTGATATGAGTGCCACAAAATAAAGCGCATTAAACGAAACGTTCGGAATTGAAAGTGAGCAACGCGTGTATAAATTATTCCATGTACGCGTTTATTTGCGGCCACCATCCTCATGGGTACGATTTTAATTTTTTCTTCACCCGGTGTTCCCAGTGAAAGAAGTGGTCCAGTTTAATAAATGAATTCACCAAAACCGGTACCCTCGGCCATGGCTCTCTCGAGCCAAGTTCCTCACAAATCGTCCAAAATATCGATTGCATCGAAGGGAGGAATGGTGTACGTACAGGAAAGCTTGACCCAAACCAGATCCCTTGTTTCGATGACGATCACAAGAGGATCGTCACCCAGGAAACAGGGAGACAATTGAGAAACTTAAAACTAAAAATACCACACCAAACGGGATGGCAGAAAGCCGACAATCAAACCAACAAAAAAAAAAACAATCCATCGATGAAAGTGAAATGTTTGGGAATTTTCACTCTCACTTTATCGCAAATGGTGCTTAAATAAACAGCGCATCGGTTCAAGCTTATTTCCGGCATAAACGAAAGCTTTGTTACACAAACTTGGTGACAAAATGGAAGCAGTTAAAGTTAAATCTGTTACGAAAAAATATTCTTATTTTCAGATGTCAGATTTTGTATTGTGGGTTTACAAATAAGTTACCAGCGTATTTTTGGTCTAAGTTTAGAGCTTTGTTGTGAAATATTTACTCATAGTTTTTCAATCAAAGAGATTGTCTTCCAGAAACTAATTTTTTTGCCCACTTTCTGGCAATTTATAAGTTCTAATATAACAAAAATTTATTACTGAACAAACAATAAATTTCAGTCCTAAATTTATTTACATTAAAGACAAGAACTGACGTTCGACAGGGCTGAAACCATGCCATGATTTTGCTCGATATGCTCTTTTTTTTATTCACTGTTATGTTAAACGCGACAATCACGCCATAAAGAAGCAAATTCTCAATTTTTTCCGCAAAAATAACACAAAAAAGTGTAAATACTTCTTTTAAAATATATTACTTTTGGTGCATAACAATATGAAAAGTTTATTAAGCAATGTCAAAATGTGGAAAACCATTTGCCAAGTAGCAGTTCCAGTCTTTTGCTAAACAAACAATCTACCCCACTCCAACTTGCGTAAAACGTTAAAAACTTACTTTTAAACCCAACAATACAAGAATAAATACACGGAAGCCAGAAGAAAATTTGCAATCAACATTAATCCATCACGATAACGATATTATTTGCTGTGGAACTGTTATCGTGAGCAATCAACATCGCAAAGGGAGGTCACTCACTTCGCACCATTGCAAATCTACTCGAACCGCGTCCCTTCTGGGCTGAAAGGAATTTGAATCCAGTAATGTATGCAGAAATGTACGGTACGAAAGTGTGTTCCCAGTCACTGACACACACCAACCAGCCAACCGACTGACTGTTGCTTGCTTGACCCAGTTGGGCTTATTGAAATCAATTACTTCCTCAAGTGTTTGCACCAATTTGCACCGTGTCCCTGTACCGTAAACAGTGGAAATTTTTATTGTTTTTTGATAACACATCCATTTCACGCACCCATGAAACATTAAACATTTCTCTTTGCAATATGTGTAAGAAAAGCACAGAGCCACGCAGAGCGCTGTTATTAATTTCCATTTAGCGCCATTTGAAATGTGCTGGTGCGAGTAACTTAATTTCCACATCACCTTGAACCTGACCACACTGCTGTGTTTACATTGCTGCTAACGAGAAGCTACTTTGAAATATTCATTAGCAGCATGTTCGCAGGCAGAAACAGCAGAAGGTTGCTCCCGTGATGTAAATTCATTACACCAAAAGTTAGTCCTTTTCAACAACAAAACAGAGGAGAAACAAGGTTGTAGCTCTACAAAGCCACCCCAGACAGACAGACATACACATGCAGTACTGCGGACCGAACCTAATTCGTGAAAGCATCTGAGGTGAAGGCGTACGATTTATACCGTGTGTGTAGTTCATTTATCGAGTTCATATGCGCACGCCAACATCTGGCACGCACCGGACCGACCGCTCACGCATTTTTGGTTTGCTGGCCCCACGACGAAAGCAAATGGCATAAATCTTCATAATTGTATCATTAATGCCCACCGTCGTCTATAGCGCGTTGTGGGCAAGGACCATCCCTCAACTAGTGACGATAATAATGATGATTTGTGTGTCTTGCTAAACTTTAACACTTTTTTTTATGTTCCTATATTTACTGCTAACACACGTTAAACTTTTTTGACATAATAACGAAACAGGCATCAGTTTTTTGCGTATCTTTCTCACTGCTAAAACCACAACTTCGAACTTCCCACAGCTAACATTTAATTAAAATGGCATACAAAATGCAGATAAACTACTCCCTCCCTTCGGAAATGGAGAGGGAATTGAGGAAAGGGGGTCAGTGGGTGGTGTGGAAAACGGTGCGGAGATTTACCCAGCCCATTGATTACTCACTCACCAAGCAACTGTAACTATAGCAGTAGCAACATCGCCCCGTACTTGTTAGCAACACCAAGCTCACCACCGGATGAAAGAAAAGTGAATTTTCCATTTTTCCCACATTAAGCACCGACCAGTATGTGTAAGCACAGATACGCGTTTGCGATCAGAGATACATTCTACCCACAGATACAAATACGTATGGAGCTAGGTGTGTAGTTAGCCTGCAACTAGCCGAGATTGCTATATAGTTCCCGTCGTTTGTTGGCGATTGCCAGACGTTTCCACGTTGTCCGTTATCGTGGAACTGAGCGGGAACAACGTTGTCGAGCAAGGTGTTGAGCAAATATCACCGGTGTGCGTGGTTACAACTGCTTACTTTCAGGTGTACCGGGTGCTGCTGTTTGCATCACGGTGTATCTGTTTGAAAGACTTTTTTTTTCTCATCCATTCATCCGCACGAAAAGCTGTATTTTGCCAGATAAAAGTACAGCGTAAACCATACATTCCATCCCTTTATCACCGATCATTGCAGCAAATTTTTATACAATTTATTATAGGAAGTGTATCAATGACACTATCATGACTAGAAAATATATTTCCTCCCTTGATCACATAGACTCCCTTGAAAAAAATCCTCCCTTGACCATTTGGACCATGCCGTAATGATCGCAACTGCATCCTCATTACTCACCGGCGCACGCACTCATAACTCATTCGACCGTTCGGCAAATATCGCTATAAATGGCACACGCACACAGAGCATACGTAATCTTGTGCCGCCTTTCGGTCACTTCAAGTGTGCGCAAACAAAATGCATCCCGCCGAGTGGCAAGCGGAATAAAAATAAGCAAGCAACAGTGCGTTTGCTTGCTTTTTTTGGTGTAATGTTTTCCCTAGCGGCACTTGCGTCAGGCTTATGCAGCCGAGCCAACATATTATGACGGAATGCTTGCCACATAATGACCCCCGTGTGACATTAATCCTGAATTATGGAAAAGAGCATTGATTTGTTGTTTAATTAACAGTATTTTTATTAAATTATTATTATAAAATAATCGTTCAAGCATGACTTAAATTGCCCAAAACAAAAACCTCATTTAAAGATCGCTTGTCAAAGCGAAAGTCAAAAAAGAACAAGCTGAAACAACATTTTAAGTTTTGCTCAAACGATATTGAATTTGTGTGCCCTTAAATGTGGTTTTTCTTTCAAAGCTAATCGTCCCTTTACGAGCTGATTGCATCAAGCTGATCAAATCGATAAGACATACAAGATTTGGAGCAAGCCTTTGATAAAGTCGATATTTAGGACAGCAATAAGAAAAAAAACGAAAAACAGGCCACTCTAGCAACTTAAGTCTCGTATCTAGAAAGGTTTCCGAAAAACTGTGAAGTTGTTGGTACTACTAATCACTCTAGTGTAATTGATCTACATGCATATATTTATCCAGCGTTGATAAACACAAACATGATCTCACCAACAATGACGCAAACTCAAGTATACTTAAACAACAACTCCTTGGAGCGAAAACCATCGCATGTTATTGCTACGACCAATATAAAATTTAAGCAAACATTTAATTAATGCTTATCTGCATTTTGGCCAACGCATTCGTACTAACGAAAGTGAATGTGTAAATAAGAGCACTCGTACCGTGCTGCTTTAGTCGCGAGTTCCCTACCCGATCTTGCACGGCATCAGCATTGTTGCGAACAAAAAAAAAAAAGAATTGATCAACCAAAGTGTACAAAACACGCATTCTACTCTGCCTGTGCACAATCGAATGACTAACCCGGGTTGCCGTCTTTAAGACGCTTGAGTATTTAGACAAATGCTTAGACTTTGAATTCAAGTATCTCTGCCGTCTCTCTTTCCCTTTCTGAGACTAGGGCAATCAAACTTGTTGCATTAAACCCTTGGGAACAATTCAACCCCAGTTGCATGAATTCTAGAGCTGGTGCGATGGTAATGCTCTACTTGCATCAACCACCGAACGTTTCATTTCTGTGTGTGTTTTCCCCATACAAATCACTTCCATCACTTCATCTCAAGCCATTCTTTATCCACGAAACTCCCGCGCACTGCTTAAGGCCTACCAAACCAACTCGGTGGGTTATTTCTTCACCAGCTCCAAACAACAAGTAGCGCAGCCTGTGATCTGCAGAATTCTAACACTATTTCATTGGTACCATTCAGTTACAAGTCCCAGTAACTTCGGCAGTGATCTTCAAGAAAAACGAGACGCCAAGCCCCTCAATTCAAGACAATAACGTTCCCTTCGGTTGGCACAGAACGTGTGGAAGAATGGGTTTTGGAACTATTGTTAATACATGCACCAATTTCCTAACCATGAAAGACTCGGTTCGAACAATGTCACGTACAACTTGGAGATCGCATAAATGCACCTGTGATCATATTGCTTCAAATTCGAACCAATCCCAATTCGTCCATTTCAATGGTACTCTCCTTCTCACCTGAACGAAGAATTATCTATCACGGGGGGATCTACGGAAAACGACGGTATCCCCAGCACGATTTAAAGTAATCGATGACTTCCGGCGAACTAGCGCAACGCTGTTGTCCCAGGAAAAATAATCTTTGCCCATCATCAAATTTCCTGCTTTCGATACACCTTTAATGCTTGTAATCCGATCTCGGCTCATTCGCGTCAATATCAGTAGGATCGATAAAGCTTAAGAACGCAGTTGGCATATCCTCCCAATATCCCTCCAGCTTGAGTATGCGTACCAACGACAACAACAAAAAATTGCCTTCTGGGGATGGATTTGGAGACCTAACCTTACATTTCGGGACGGGAAACAACGCAAACCTCCAACAGTAATACTTTGTTCGGTCAATCGTATTAGTATCGATAGGGGAGCGTAGCATACAGTGCCCACATGTTGGGCAGTTGTTGCTGAGCTGTGCGAAGTACCTGCGGGATCGTATGACAGTTCCGCCTCTAATTGGATTGGACAATCCGCAGCAATTATGATGTCGCAATGGTTCATTGATTGGAAGCCGAGCGTCGTGGTGAGGGCGCAAATTGGAGCATGACCAGCGGCAACAGAAATGGAACACATAAGCTATTTAGTTGGAGTTGGACATTTGTTTTGAAGATATCCTAATACGGAAGTAACTTGTGAGACAAATATGTTTCGTTTATGTGAAGATACCAGAATTCTAGCAAAAAATCATTTAAATGAGTTAATCTTAATCTCCTATAGGGTAATGTTACGATACGATAAATTTTAGTGATCTAGATTAATGATAAATAAACTACTGAGTAAAGAATTGAGGAGAAATCTTCATTTGCATAAACATAGACAAACAAATGGCGATCTTCTTGATCAAAACTTATAGCGAGAGATCTGATTACAATCCACAACAAACGTTTCGTATTTTCCGAAGTCATTTGTTCGTTGTATAAAATGTGAACAAGAGGTCCCCTCTCTTTCTCAAGTTTGCATCGGCAATCGATTTGATTTCGTGGATCTTAGGAACAACTCAAATAATCTTGTGCCTAAAGGCTTTTTATTATGTGTCGGTCTATTCTTTCTCAAAATGTCGGCTACAAACGTGTGACGAGGCACGTTGATTTAGTCCAGATTTGAACCCTCACCGGCTGTGTTGTTTCACACAGATGTTAACAAGTCATCTATTTCGCCGGTTGGAAAATGAGAGACTAAATCGAAACAAAAAAAGAATAATAAAATTCGCAGCAGTCAATTCACAACTTCATTTGTTGTTGACGCATTGCAGATGCGAATTGTGACTGAAGTCACCACTTGTACCGGTACACCTTGCTGTAGAATATATTTACACACCTGTACACTCGATAAGATATGAGAAACGGCCGTCTAAGAAGGAGCTTTCCGCTGGCAGAACCAACGCTTCCCGCTGATCGCTATAACGCTCATCAAGCTTCATACTTAGTCACCTATGACACCTCCATTCTACCTTGCGAAAAGCGCCAAAAATCCTTCTAAAAGTTGTATTACATTTCCGTGACGAAACGCATTCCTCAGATAAGAGAAACCCCACACACACCAGTGCGCGTCGTGATTGACTTTCGACGTGGAATTTTTACTTGTCTCTGTGGCCTGTGTGGCTCGTAAATCGCGCGCGTCATGATAACCGGTCCCTGTCAAACTGCACATTCTCCCACTGGATAGGTGGGAATGTACCGAAACGGGTTACACACAGACACCTTCTACCATAATACTGCAGACCGATACGATCAAATTCAATCCTTATTTTTTTTGGGAGAAGAACAAATGACGAAAATTGACACACACACACACACACACACAGATACATACATCCACGTGCACCTTTTACCCCCACTCGGTTGGGGGACATTCCATGCTGGACATTAACCTTCACCTTCGCCGTGTTCTGCTTCTGCAATACCTCACCAGGCTATGGGCAGCATCCTCCCCACTGCGTCACCAGTCACCCCCTCCAGGGTCGGATCGATTGGTTTCTTCTTCTTTCCGAAAAGACAAACTTTTCCTGTACCACCACAAAACGAACGTAAAGAATGAATGAACCCGTACACATTAACGGATGGTCATTCGGTTCTTTCGCTTGCTTTTTTTTCTTTTCTACTCCACCCCAATCGAACTCCGGTAATCGTTTCCATGGCTTTCACGTCTCATTTTCATGAGATAAGCCCCGTGATCATGAGGCGAACCGATCGTTCTATGTGTGTGTGTGTTTCACCCGCTAGGGAGACACATTTCCGCCTCGTTCTCGACTGTGCTCATTCGCCTGCTGGCCGGACGTGCCAAATCTAGCGTTCAGGTGATGATGATCACGAAAACAGCGCGATGCTGAGATGCAGAACGAACACGATTACGCAACGATCGCTAAATGGAAGATAACTAACCGGTCAGTAACGCTCTGCTACGCGAACGTTACCCCTGTACCCGTCGTCGTGTCTCGGGGTGGGGGATGAAAAAACCCAGACCCTAGAAAAAGAGCCAGCCACGTCCGCGTAAAACTAACGGAGAATTTAGCAGAAAAGCAGAGCTTGAAACACAACAGTAAATTACCATAAATCATCACGCGCATTGTTTTGGTGGTGGTGTGATGTTCTACGCTTTTCCGCAACTTATTCGTATTTTGCTCCTGCCAACAGCTCTTTACTGTTGTGGAGGGAGAGGATGCTGCATGATCTTAACTCCCGACCATATCAATTTATCTGATCTCTCTGCTAACGAGAAAAACACTAGATGGATCGCTGAAAAAGTTCTTATCATTTTGTGTACGGGAATGCGATAATTGAATACCTTTAAGTGTACTCTACAATAAGGTGAAATATGCAGCCAACCTGTTCGAAAAATGGCATCCCTTTTACCTCCATCTCATGATAGGAAAGAAAATATTTCAATTTAATTAACCTGTGTTCAATATTTTGTCTCATTCAATCACAACACCGAAACGTCACCCAGACGATGGCATGGAAGAATCCAAATTTTTTAAATAAAAAGATATAAGGGATACCACCCAACACCACCTCATCATTTTCACACCCATAGGAGGTCATTGGGGAATGGGTTGGTTGGGCTGGGAGGGACAAGAATTCTTTCGGATACACCATTTTCCCGTTAGCTTCTCCTTCGATCCGCAATCGGCCAAAAGCGCTATTGGAAGAGCTCTTTAACAAGCCAGTTCTCGCTAAGCATAGGATCCACTTCTAACGAGCCGATACATCCGATGGCGAGTCAAAAACTGACCACAGCATTCCACATTACACGAACCATCCACCTCCCAATCGATTCGTTCCATCTGTCGGGCGACAGGAGAAAAATGCGGAACATAGAGATATCTTACTGCCAGAGAAAAATCTTAAAGCCTTTGCTCTCGTTGTTGTGAAGCTTTGGCGATGATTCTCTTTCCTACTTTTTTTCGCCTTTCCAGATCCCCTGTCGAAGCGAAGTAGTATCCGCTAATGAGTCTGCCGAAATGTTGGTCCGCATTTTAAAGCGGATTGGCCGTTGACTCCGCGTGCCACTTAAAACCATCCCTCCTCCGTCCAACACCCTTCTTCTGGGAGAGCCTCCCATCGCTCCCCCTTAGTTAGCTCTATCGGTGGGATTGTTATTGTTTAGAGCTCAAAATCACAACAGCCACCAGTGTGCATCATCATGCTTGTTTTGGACGTTCAGTTTGGTTTGTTTTGTTTTCTTTGCCACATCTCGAAGATCAATCAATCTTCTCATCGGTGGAAAAAAAGCATAAAATCGCATGCAAACGTTTAACGGAAAACTAATCGCCATATGGGGAGGGGAATATGCTTACGTTCAAACAATGGATGCAAGAAATGTGGATAAACAAATTACTCCGTGAGGAAAACATGTTTACGAATAAAATGATAATATTTAAATTGATTCTAATATCTTCACTCACACTTCTCATACAATGCGATACTAGGAACAAGACTAGAAAGTGACACTAATTTTGATGCATTTCCTGATTTTTTAAATGTTTTTTAGAATGTACTCTAAAAGAACTAATCACTTTAAAAACTAGTTAAAAATATGAAATAATGAAAATATTTTTTTTGGGAAAAACACAAATAATTGTTTACTTCTAAAAAGTTTATGTAATTTTCCGGAACTGCAGCAGTGGACATGATCAGTCCGGTAGTTCTAGTGTTAAAAGTGCACCTTTATACACTTTATTACATTCGTATCGCTTTCTTCTATTACTTACGCATGGATTTATTCACCCTGTCAGAACTACCACCACCAAAAAAAA
>STHB01027635.1:0-11025 GCA_018908115.1 Anopheles rivulorum
GCTAAGCTTTATGGCTTCATACAGAGTCAATGCATATTAAACAATTATTAATTGTCCTTCATAAAGACGGCGGCGTAATCGAATTTATGATTGCAGCAAATTAATTTTCAATTGCTCCCATGGATTGCATGGATTGGGACTGTTGTCAATATTGGTTTGCATACAACACTGCACTAATGCATTTAAAAGGATTATAAATGGTTTTCGTTTTGTTTGCCCTTTTACCAACATGTGTCGTCAATTATTTTCGCAACTTTTTGTTCAATTCAGCACCGATTATACTCTAATAATCCTAAACGTTTAGCTTATGTTTCTTTACAAACGATAATGCGGTGCTGAGGTAGAGCTTTAGATACTGAATTACATATTCTACTTAAGCAGTATCTAGCTTTAATAATAGTTAGATAAACAGCTTCAAAAGTGTTTTATTGTGTGATTTTCTTTATAGATGTTACTCTACAACTTTACAAGTTTGGGTCGTTCGGTGTCATTCTGCCGACTCTTGAGACGTTACTTGGTGCAGATTGAGTAACGTATTAGTGAGACCATCGTAAAGTTCGTAAAGTTTTTAATTACAGTGACCTATTCATTGTCTTAATACACTTATAATACACTAATATGTAACAAAAAATATTCAAACAAAAGACTTTGATAAATGCATAAAAAAAGGTTTAAAATAGTCAAGGTTCCTTAAAATCAGCATTAGCATTTATGACCAAACTTGTGTAAAGTAAATATATAAAAATATTTGCAAATAAAAAAGGATAACATAACAATAAGGAACTTTACTCAAAATATACGGATATAACTTAAAACAATTTAGCCCATTCATAATCCAACTTTTGCACCCTTGGGAATAATAGCCAGGACAGCAAAATTGTCCACAAAAAGCAGCTCCACAAACCGAAAGTAAGAGCTGTTTACGATCACAAGGATAAGTAATGGTAGTAAGAGAGTTAAAATTAACTTATTACACCGATTATTCTTCCACTCTCACTTTATCTCTCTTTATCATCTCTCTCTCTCTCTCTCTTTGTGGTTGTACCTTTTGTACCTTACCGTGGTAAATAATCATATCGTCTAACGCAAGCTGCAAGGATAAAATGGATGGCTGTTCCATCCGGTACCGGGAACCTATCGAAGGTGGAATTGTTGTTTGGCCTCCGGTTTCGGCACGGCTTACAACACTTCACTCTGGCCGCCAATATTCCCCACAGTACCAGCGGAATACCTGTTGCCATGGCACGGAGCACCAGAGTAAGGAACCTAGTGGCACTCACATTATAATGCCATTATGTAGTGTTTATCCAATCATGCTGCTTGAAAAGCTATTTCGATCAACATCAACGTCACATCAAAACTGTGCGCGACGGTTCCATCCTCGGTGGACGTAAATATGGCACGGGATTCCGGGACCGGGCATGACTGGTGTGGAGTTTAATGAAAAACCCATCGTAAGCGAGACATGGGCACATGGCAGCACAGATGACACAACTTACCGGCTTCGGTGGAAACGTTGATGCCCCGGTCGAGGTCATAGTTGATCATGCGGTTGTTGTGGTACCAGAAAATGAATGCTGAGGCTTCCGTGCTTTGCACCACCCGGCATATCAATTTCAGCGTCGAATCAGGTGTCAGATACTTCACTTGTGGTCCAACTATTTCTGCCCGCGCCTCTGGAAAGAGAGAGAGAAAGAGATGAATACGTGAGAAAGATGAATGATGGTACAGCAGTTGCTAATATATCACGCAGCACACAAGGCTTCGAAGAAGCGTGTTTGATGTACTTTTATTGTGGATTTGTTTGGCCATATGTAGTACGCTAGTCGCATATCGAAAGAGCACGCCAAAGTACGAATTGAGGTTTAGAGTTAACTTTTACAAGGGATTTACATCCAATTCTGTGATTTATATCTTATACACTTGACAATACTGCTTCGGATTGCGTGTTTTATAGCATGATTATCTTTCTCCAGAAGTACGCATTTCCCGAGAACTCACTAGATTGACGTTCCCTGTATAAACTCCAACAACTATGGGTAGGGTAAGGATCAAAAGCCTACCATTTATTAGGTCCCGCCTTTGAAACGGCAACGTACATTACTTCCATTTCCGGGGTCTTTTGTTTTTTTTTGTTTTGTTGTGCTTAAATTCTACGAACATTGTTTGCCCGCACAATTGTAACTCGTGAAAACAAATCTTTGAATATATACTCCGAGTATGGCAGGATTTCACCTGCGGATGCATCATAATAGTGAACGTGCCTCTCAATACAATGACAATGGCGAAAGCCTCCTTCGCGGGAGGCGTTTTGATTATTTCCACCAGTCAACTCTCATTTTCGACGGCTTTGCGAAGATTGTGCAAACGATGGCGCAAGATTGTGTCGCTTCACCTTGGGACCAACGAAGATGGCTTCTAGCAGCACGAAACCCCTAGAGGAACGGCATCCGGTAAAGCCTGGAAGGCAATAAGAGAAGAACCTTCAGTGAAGACACACAAACGAAACAAACGAACGCGAAAGAAACAAGCTTCCCTCTCCCAGGAATGTTATCAATAAACTGATTATGGGACATAAATCCTAATTTTTACTTCTTTCCCCCACCTGGAGGAGGGGTTTTTTCGGTTG
The DNA here is from genome assembly GCA_018908115.1 of Anopheles rivulorum. Lineage (NCBI taxonomy): Eukaryota > Metazoa > Arthropoda > Insecta > Diptera > Culicidae > Anopheles > Anopheles rivulorum. Next base: position 2,630 of record STHB01027635.1, read on the forward strand.
GTTTTTCAATTTTTATCGCCAGTGCCGGCGGCAAACTGACAGTTTTTCTTGCTGCTCGAATGTTCAACGCGAATGTTCCATCGTCTGATCGAACGGTTCGTTCATGGTGCGGGAGATTTTAGCGAAAATCTGGGATCGAACGGCTGAAAGGTAAAGTGTGCGAACGGAAGAATGAAGGTATCGATAAGGAGCAACACTGTGCTGGTTCGATTTTTTTGTTTTCCGAACAACAAATAAATCCCTGAGCACACTGAGTCGGTACAGTACGGCCAGCGAAACAAATGGACAACGAAACGTAAAAGATGGCATGATAAAAAGCGATTTGAACACGTCTTGGGAAACATTTATCCAATGGACAGACCTTCACCAAACGGAGGTTGCCGGCTGAAAGCTTTCAGTCAAATAGTGTCAACGAGCAAAATGGTACGGATTTTCCCCTGATTTGTGTCACGTTTTGCGTGTGTACATTAGTGCGAATTGGAAAGTCTGCTGTATTTTTCTTCTTCGCCACGATGAACCTGCACACAGGATTTTAACGTCAAATTAGGATCTATCATAATAAGTGAAGAAGTATTTTGAAGTGACATTTCTTTGCCAGCTTTAGATAGAACAAGATTGTCAGGTGTTGCGCAATGCGCGAAATAAAAAATATCAATAAAAATATTATCTAAAAATAAAATATTATCATAAAAATTATTATCTAATCATCATGACGGTAATATAATGCAAGGAGCATTACTTTCATGATATGTAAGAGATTAAATGTAGAAAACTATTACAACATACGTTTTTTTTTACTGATCATCAACTTTGTTTGAAACTTAATTTTTCTCTATTAAACATTTATTTATGTAATATTGATTCAAATATGGTAATTATTTCCTCTTATTAATATTTTTTTCTACTTTTTTACAGTTCATTAAACCTGTAGTCTCACATTAACCATTAGCTTTTCATTCCATTGTTTATTTTGATGACATCTTTATCGTACCGTTCAGCACCGGACTGCAACTCCATGGTGACATGGCATGGGATCATTATGGGATTATTTATGTTTGCTGTGGGTTGGCCCTGTCCATATATGCACTCATCAGTGTGAGGCGCAACATCATCGTACCACCGACTTTGACTTCACGTTGACCACAAAACACTGAACCAGTCATGCATCCATTCATGCGGTGCCTTTCATTCATGCGCAAGCTTCAACAAACAATGAGTGGCCCATTAACGTCATTGTGCCGGGATCCCGTGGATGCGGTGGAATTGAAATGGCGTAAAGGGAGAAAAAAAGGAACTTAAATAAAAGAAGAAGAAGAAGAAGTGAAAAAATGGAGAAAAAAAACGCCTCACCGGCAAGGATAGAATGCCACTTCACGACACAAAAGACTGAGGGAAATACAGACAGGCACGTGGGACAATGTAGCAATGTGGGTAACACCATGAGACGAAGCCATTTCCTATTATTTTCTAACCAACATCCTTTATCGTTCCCGCTCTCCACGTATTACGCTTTTCTCTATTTTCCCTGGCAACTACCATTCTTTTGGCCGCGTTTTAGCTTATGGTCTTATTTTAGCGTAATTTTAGAACCAGTAATCTGGTGTTTCAACGTGTGCCAACGAACAACGTTGTGCCGTGGGTTTTTTCCTTCTGTTGTTGTCGAAATTTGCAAAATTGCACTACATAAATTTTGTTGAATGCATCCACTGGAGAGGTGGCAAGATAACTACTACGGTAGTGTGAGCCAAAGGTAAATATTTTCCACGTGTGTGTGTGTGTGTGTGTTTTTTAAATTAAATTTATTGTGATTATGTCCTGGAAAACTTTTCGGCGATTTATTGAATATGAAATTAGCGGAGCGAAAGCGTGTAAAACTTGTTTTATAATTATAAAATTACATCACGGCTGCAACGTTGGACAGCTGGGGGGGGATAAAGGGTCACAAAGTAGTAGTAATTAATGTTTACAAAATCGTCATGAATGCACAGAGCTTGGAGTGGATTTTTCTATTATATAAAGTATTTAATGCCATAAGAAATAAATGAGTATATATTAAAATTGTGACGTGTTAAATTACAATGGAAAACTCCGTTAAAACTTCCCAAAAAGCAATATTATTTAGCATCAGAATGTGCTTACAAGCATTCCACTATCATTATTAATTCAACAATTTAAAGTTCCACAAAATATAATTTTATTTCGATGCTTGACCAAAATTCCCCCACTGTGCATTGGTGGCCAAGGCACAACATTTTAATCCGTTTTGATTCAACGAAAAAAGTAAACCCCCTTAGTTTTTGTTCCCATTTACAGCTGCAAAGTAGACGTTAAAAGGCAAATTTTATCGATTTTTGTTTGTTTTTCATTCCATTTTGATCCATTTTATTAAAAAACAAAAAAAACACAAATTTACTCGTTGACAGATCGCTCGTTGCTGATCGGCCTGCTACGGTGTGCAATATGTTCCATTTGCGTAGCAGCAAAGTGACATGTGCAAATATGTTTACCTTAATTGCACTGGGACGTGTAGTGACATTAATAGCAAAGTGAAACAAAATAAAAACTATTTCAACCCATCACTGATGCACTATCGCTTCCTGTGACAGTACAGAATGTAATAAAGAAGCGATTTGTGTTGGATTAAATATTGACCGGGAAGTAAATAGTAACATTTCTTCACACACAAAAAAAATACACGTAAATCCATTACGCTGTAATTCGTACACATCGTACAACGCATGTCATGAATAAGTGAATGAATTTCCAACCTGAAAATATTAACCAGTGTGGATTTTTTTTTCTCTTTTCTGTATGCATATTTTTAAATAGTGAAATTAATTTTCAATAAATAAAACGTTTTCCATACATAAAAAAGAGTATTAAAAATCGTAAAAATGAATCATTTTGTAGCTTTACTGCACACACCACCGCGTCTAGCCACCGTTGGGAAATTTCCATCCGAAAACTGTCAAAACAAAAAGCATGCAATTGACTTTTATCGGTGCTGTACCAGCACCAACTATAAAGCATAAGTCAAAAAAAGGTTTTCTCTCTCTCTCTCTCTCTCTCTCTCTCTCTCCCCAAACCGGAGAAGGGAAATTTTCGAAAGCAAAAAAGTCAAAACACACAGCAAAGTGGAAACATTCACCATGGGTCGCCCAAAAAGTGAGTACAGTTAATTAATTTTCCACCCCATCCGCACAACGGTATGGCTGTTAACCCGGTCGCCGGGTACGATGCGTACTCACCGATACACTTAAAGCTAACGCGTAAGGGCAATAAATTGAAGGACTATTTTCTTCGACCCAAACCAATTTCCCATGGGCAAGGGAACGGTCATTCGGCGAACGGTCATTGGACCCGAAAATGTTGGCACAACGACTATTCATACCATGGTGGGGCCGCTCGGGGAATTGATTGCATGTAGCACTGTGCCCCACCGTTGTGCGATATTATGCTAAGCTTGTTTTATTTTCATTTCACAGTTTTAATGCCGTAGAAGCTGGAAGCAGGAACCACACACACACTGTACACTGGGTGCCTGGGTGCTAATTGTTTTCACCACAGGCCGGCCGGTCAGCCTGAAACGGCTCGAAATTGCGTTTCCTATTCACCTTTCGCTGTTTGGATACGTGACGATGCTGTTTACGCTTTTTTGTAACACCTACCCACCCAAAATGTTCATCCGGTCGTAGAATGTAAAGCAAGAATTAATGAATGTGATGAGAGGAAAGAAACAAACAAAAAAAGCGCGCCCAAACACGACACAGCTTTAGCGGGGGGACAGGTGCGCATCGTGTGGTAAAATGGTGCCATTCGCGTAGGAAAAATCAGAATCTGGTGGTTTGGATTATTTTCAAAGACTTCGCTCTGCTTTCACGTCATTTTTCAATGGAGATTTATTTGAATACACCGAGGGAGAGAATAGAAAAAAAAGGTAATCATTAGTGTGTGTTAGAATGCAAAATTAAAGGTATAATTAAGAGCAACACAGCCGTTTGTCTTCTGCAGCGGGAAAGTAATCATGATGAGATTTTTTCCTTGCTGTACCGTTTGCGTTTTCGAAAGGTGAACCTTACTTGCAGCTCCTTCCATCAGGGCGGTTTGTGTGGAAATTTATCGTCTATGAGATCAGTACCGGGAAAATGGAACCGTCGTCATCATTGTGTTTACAGAACGATGAACGCCACATACACACACACACATATACAGAAAAAAAGAAGGAAAAATGCCCCGAATCTCTGCCCTAGGTCAATGGAAATAGAAAGGTATAATTTGGCACTGGCATATTATTATTTGGCCATCGTTGGAACAACCAAACGGTTCGAAAACTGCCTCACAACACGGCAGCGGGAAAATGGGTAAATAATGATAGTCAAAAACAGGCAGACGAAGCAAAGCTATGATTCATTACCGAGATTGTGCTTGTGCGGTGTGAGGGTTAACTACTTACACACGTGGCAGGTTAAACAACTCCTAACACTGGCCACATTGGAGACCCACAGGGCGATACCGCTTGTAACGTATTTTTGTCGAAAATGTTCTTCCTGTCGTGTGTGTGTGTGTGTGTGTGTTGCTGTTCATAAGTACCGGATGTTGAGGACATTTTCGGGGGTACAGTTACCTTTTCCTTTTTTTTCCCCAGGCATCATTACAAACAAGGATTATTATCGTAGCAATTGCCTTCTCTTCTTAACTTTTTGTAGATAACGAAGAAAAAAATCAACAATAACACCATACCACGAAAGTTTAACATTGGTTATGGTCAACGAAACGCATCACTGAAATGGACAGTTCGCCTGAAGGAGGAAAAAGTAACTTCTCCGCAGTATCCCCCCTTTTTCGGTACGATCTAAATGGTCAAAAAGCAACGACAGCAAAACAACTTTCTCATCCTAGGAATTCTTACAGTGCGTTACAGTGTACCATTGAAGCCTACTAGACCACAATTACTTTGTGGGTTTCACAGTAAAAGGATCTGATGCTTTATGCTATTGCCTACGATCCGAACGAAGACGAATTCTTGCTTTGTGAGCTTTTATCGCACAGTGAGTAATAGACTCTATGTATGTTACGGGGAAAAATCCAAGAGAACCAAAAAAAAAAAGTTCATAACAAGCAGATTTAACTTAAAAGAAGATTACTATTGCTATCAAGAGGATTTTTGTACAAACTACTGGGCGTCTCCATTTCTGATTTTCAATATCTGATAATATAAAGATAGGGAATCGAGTTAACGTGTGAGCGGCCAACTATACCACACAAACAACCACCTATGCTTATGCTTTGCTTTGCTGTGAGATTAATTTCCTTATGCTTGGGTAAGAATGCATAATTTTAGCTTGAAATTCCACAATATTCAACATATCAAGCTTGTTACTTCTCGATTAGTTTTCTTGAAGCTTTTAAACAAATTATAGGAAAGTGCCTTCCTTGCCCACATTCTGACGTAGAGATCTTTATTAAAACTTAATGCTTATAGTTATATTCAAACAAAATGAAATAGATTAAAAGAAGGGGACATTGGAAATGTTGTTAGAACAGCGAACTAATTCATTGTCTGATCGGCTGGGACCATCCTTTGTACATAGTAAAAATATCGTCATTATCGTCTTCAACGATCGCTCAGCATGTAATCAAGCCAGGAAGTTAGATGGGCTTATGTAGTATACACAATAACCTGCTTGGTTTTATGATTTGATATTGTTCCATTGGACTTTAATAAGATAGCAAAATATGTAATTTAATAATGGAAAGTACTCCAAATTTGATTAACTATTAAGCAATGCATGATATTCTATTAATTACAAAAGTGCAAAGAACGAAGATATTATCTACCTAAAACAATGGTTCATAAAACCAATTTGCTTTGCGTCCATTTATTGGTGACGCTCCGACAACGGAACGAGTGAAAACATTTCAATTAACTAATATTACGTTAGGTGTTAGTGGGTAATTAGGGTGTAACATGGAATGTACTACATTCCATAAATGTCCTGCGCTATCTACCCATATTCGCCGGATGCTAACGTCCATCTAAAGAATGTTGATCGCCTTGTTGAACGATCTCCGGAAGAAAGCTTCCATCGCACCGGAAAAGTGTGCATACTTCATTCTTTCGCCAGTATCCGATATTCACTCCTAGCAATCCCATCGAGAAAAGTCGAGGCGAATATTAAAAAAAAAAACATAAAAAAAGCTTCAATTTGCTGGGAAGTATGAAACTTGTTGGAAGGATAACGTGAGGTGTCAATATTAAAACATTTTTTCATTCAATAGTGATCTGAGGGTAACGAGAATATTAAAATATTTGAGGAAACGACAAGGAATGTATAAAAAAAAAACAAAACGACCGTACACTGATAAGAATCTTCACCATTCGGAGGATTTTATGATGTGGTATTACATCATCAATAAATGTAAATTGAATCAAAAAAAAAAAAAACAAATGGCTACATCAATGAATTGATATGCATTTGTAAACTCCCGTTCTACCCATTAATATACCCAATAAAGTACTGGAAGCAAATCGTTACACTTGAACGCAGCTTATGAGCCATACCGCTTTATTGACCTTTGGGCTAATAGAATCGTGCTGCCGGGCGAATTGGATGGGCAAACAATTTTGCCATTTACGACAATTACGCCAACCGAGAATAATAGCACCTTGCGCACCGTGTGTACAAGCCGTAAGTACAGGTTGTGGCTGCACCTTGGAACAGCATTACTTCTGTACCATTTGTCCACACATCCACCCCCAATCCCACCAAAAAGGGCCAACCCGAGGAACGCAGACAAAAAATGGATGGTGGACAAATCTCCGGTGTCCTTTTTTGGTTTGTTTTTTTTTTCTTTTTGGAGGGGGAGTTTTGCCGACCGTCCCGAAAGGAAGGAACTTTTCAAATTACAATATTAAAGTTTGAACAGCGCCGAAATGACATTTTCCGTCCCGTTGCGCCGTATCAGCAGTGGCTCAGCACGAGCAGGCAGATAGAGCCACATTCTATGGGTGTGTGTGTGTGTGTGTGTGAGTTTTTTTGTATGTGTGTGGGACACTTGTGTATGCAATCTCGACGCCAAAGCCAATAGCACGTTCTAGCATTGGCGGTAACCCGCCCCAAGAGTGTCCCTGTCCCCGTAGCAGGAATTGGAGTGGATAATATTCTTAAGAGATTTGTTGTTGGCACTTTCCTTTTTCGTCCGGATCGATTGTAACATGATGCAGAAGCCAGCGTTGTTGTTGGCGGTGTTGTTCGTACCGCGTGTGCACCACTGCCACTGTTGTTGGTTTCTGTTGGCGTTTCTGTTACGACACCGTGCGTAGTTGTGTAAGATTGGATAGAAATTCCACGAATACTTTAGAACAAAGAATGTCATTATCCATCGCTTTTGGGAGGAATTTGTGTGCCGGCTCGTGGCGAAGGATCGTATGCAGCAGCAGGCGTTGTTGTGGGGCCACACGCTATAAATCAACGGTGAGTTGTGTAATGCGTATGTATACAACCGTCATTTAAATGTTTAACTTCCTAGAATTATAACACTTTCGACATTGTTTCGCTGCAAACGTGACATGTACTTGGTTGTTTTTCATTAAGCGTGGAGTTAAAAAGAAATGGCAACAGAAAGTGAGAAAGAGCTGATGATTAGAAAGGAAAAAAAGGAGTTTATACTTTGGTTTTGAATAAAACATATAAATGCAAATAGAATATCGAAAGCCTTCACATTCATGTCGAGTGTCGCTCTTGTTGGTTCACTTTGTTAACACGATAACATATTTACATTGTTTGATTGTAAATTGATGTGGAAGTCTTCACTTGACAATTTTTGACTTGAGATCCAGATTGTGACGATAAATGTAGAAGAATTTTTTATTCGTTTCGTTTAAAATAAATCGGAAGAAAAGGCTTATATGCTTTATTTAATTATTTCCTTTAATTATTTTAATATTGATTTAAATATTAAACTATTCTATTTTTATTTATTTTATTTAATTATGATATATATTAAACTAATTAATGGAAAATATAAACAAATATTTGTTCTAAATGTTACAAACAAAATCTGTTGGTTTTGGAACTGATAAACACAAAACAAAACAAATCGATGGTGCAAAACAAGGCATTTGTTCCGAATATTACACCTACAAACGAAAAATTAAAATTAATATTAAATACCACCACTTCACCAAAGCTCCATCCATCTGGTATAGTTATCCCAGTTCGAAAACTGTGAGTTAATGTGCATGTAAAGTTTGAAACAAAACAAAAAATCGCCTACACCTCTCCCCACACATCACGCTAATGAATTGCCGAGTGAAGTTAAGCGGACATAAATATTCACCATCACTGGAGGGATGCGAGCGAGCTCGAGCAGCAACAATGAGCTTTCAATTTGAA
>STHB01027696.1:0-11019 GCA_018908115.1 Anopheles rivulorum
CAGCTCTATTCAGGCACAGATGTTTAATTTTTTTCAATTTTCATAAGAAAGAGGTTATTTCTAGTAAGCTTATGTCAATGATTAGTGACATAATCCTGGAAATGTTGGCCAATTTTTTGTTCATATGAATACGTCTAATGATAAAATTATGTCTAAAGAATGGATTGAAATGTTTTAAACAATCGCTACTTTTATATTCATCTTTCACATCACACATTTTGCGATGCAAATTGCAGAACTTTAGGCGCAAAAATTAGCCTAAAATGATGCTATTAGTAACTTCCTTTACGAGATAGTCTTTAGCATCTGATTGAGCATCGGTCCAATTTGCATGAAATTTCGAACGCAATATTAAATTATGTTTAAAGGTACTTACAGTCCAAAAGTAGTGCCGCTTCGGATGAATTTTCTAAAAAAAAGAGATAATAGAAAAAAAATAATAAACCTGGCAATTGTGAAATCAGTATATTATTTTCATACACAATTGAATACATAAATGGATTCGCCATTGTTCGTTTTATATTTGCGTATTGTAAATCAGTTCCGTTTTTCTTTTCGAAAATATTTATTCTCCATTATCCGGCAGACGGTATAATTGCAAGCGAAAATTAAATTCCACGAAATAATTCGATATCGATAAAAGGGAGGTAAACAAAAACAAAAAAGCTAATGTAAAATCATGTTTCCGTTACCATAGCTTTCGACCGTACAGGGGCTCTCATTCTCTCTCTATGCATTGTGAGCGCAAAGCGCAACACAAACGCCCCAAACAATAGTCGCATATTAATCACCCATTCACCCAGCCATACACAGTTATCGGCTAACGGCACGACTAGTGTTCGCCTCCCCCATGTGGGACGGCGAAATGTGTGGCAAAATCATCGCTCCATCGATCGATCGGAGCCCCGGGAGGGCCGCGGTTTGCGGTTCGCGGTGTGAAACACACGCGAAATTCAATCAATCCCATATGCCACAAGATGAGGGAAATGGGATGACGAAGCGACCCGAGCGCCCTGGCCCGGGATTCGAAAGTAATTAGCGATAGTTTGACGAGGCTATTCTTGAAAGACAATAATGGCGACGATGATGATGATGATATTTTGATGGAAATGAATAGATTTGTGCCAGAACTCGCCCCAGTTGGTGGGGATTATGCTCTGCTCTCTGCCTTGGTATAGTGCCACATTGCATCGAATGGATTGACGTCACGGATGTCGGACACATACATACACGGCCGGCTTAACGATGACGTCCGATGTGAAGCTAAAATCCATCTCACTGACCTCGTCAAATTTCCCTGAAACCCAGCCAGATGAAGAATGTTTGCTCGGGTTTTTTTTTTAAATTATTAGATACTCCACGTGGGTTTCAGCGTCCATATAGTGTTGCATTGTATAATTAACATCTTGTGCAGGGCCACTGATCCTCAGCAAAAAGGCAAAACTGGCGTTGCGTTGTTGTTCGCGAGGCACTTTACAAATTTCCACTCCACGCTCAAGATGAACCATTTAGCTTAATTCGTTTTTGTGCTTGAATGATGAACCGTGGTGTGTGTTTTGTTGCGGATGGGCAACAGCAGCAATTGTGGCAAAAATGGACGCATTCCGGGATTTAAAAAAAAAAACCGTAGTGCCGGAAATAAAGAAACACAGTTCATTCATTGCACATACACAATGCGCTCAACACCATGTGCCACCATTTTAGCATGGCTGGAAGGGCGCAGCAAGGAAGTTAGGAAACGATGGGCAACCATCGGGGCAACTACTCCGGGGAATAAGTTTTACACTTGCGTTTCGATTTCATCTTTTCTTTTGAACTCTCTCTCTCTCTCTTTCCGCCGACACAAAGCTAGCCAGGGTAGCCAAGAACGAGCACACGGTTCCTGGCAATTAAACTTTTCCTCTCCAGCTGGCTTAAGGGACAGGCCATTTTTCTTGCCCCAACTTTTTTCTCACCCTACACACTTCCGGGGCACGGATCTCGCGTGGACAGCCAGCTTCTTGCGCCATCCCCCACAAAATCGGGGAGGGGAGCGGGAGGGGATAGAGGGAGGGGAAGGAAGGGATGCTGTGCTGTTTTGCACGTCTTAAGCCAGCAAACGACGACACGGTGCAGCTGGTGCAATTATTCATGTGTTCCGAATGGGGTTGGCGGTGGTTGGGCCCGGTTGCATTCATTGCAACACACCGAAACTTTTATGAGCATTGTTACGCCTGCCCGGTGTGTAACCGGTTCACTTGCAATTCGTTGCACAAAATGCACGTCTCGTGGTGTGTGTGTGTGTGGGTGCATTTTTCTTTTTTTGTTTTGAAAATTGTATTCCATTATCCGTGTGTTACCGGGTTCGTTATTTGTTAGCTACCAGGCGTCTCCATTAGCGCTTTTCGCATGTTCCAACGCTAGCAAATGTTTTGAAAAAAAAACAACAAATAATCCACCAGGCGGCACTGGTACCGTTTGTACACTACAAATACATTTTATGCCAATTTGCTGTGCGCTTTTTTTTATTCGCTCCAACAGAACGGGAAAGGCTCGGCAACTAAGATTTATTTGTACCAGTTTTACAATAATCATCGACTTTTGATCCAAGTTTCATTCTTTACTTACTACTGTCTCTCTCTCTCTCTGCTTTCGGGCAAGGATGAATGACAAACGTGAAAATGTGAAAATCATAAAACTTGCCCCCAAGAGGGGTCGAAGAATAACAAAAAAAGCGTGTAAAGCGGATATTGATTGCGCGAGTCAGCAGTGGAATGGAAGGAAAAAAACTTTTTCCCCTCGAAGCGTTGTCAAATGGGCACAAAACAAATGCCTACGTCATGGGAATGCTCATGCACGTCGGAGCGGAGAAGGTGCTAGAGGCGACCGGGTGAGGGGGGAGGAAGGGGAAAAAAAGAAAAATGGTTCCGGGTTCGGGCAAACAACTAATCGTCGTTCCGACACGATATTGAATCCTGCCACTACTCCTGCTGCTGCTGCTGCTGCTGCTGATGTTAGCTTTCGTTGTTAGACCCATGTTTGGGTCCCCCTGTTTTACCCCCCATCGAATATCACACCCAAGCAGCTACCATCACTGCTGCTGCTTCGACGTTTTAACCGTTTGTTGCTTTTTTTTCTCTTCTCTTCTTTTCTTTTCCATTTTCTCCTCCCGTTTGCCTGCTTGCCTGCTTACCCGGGACCGTTTTCTGCGCCATTTAAACACGAGCTGCATGATGGAAAACCTTCCTTCCCTTCCAGATTGCCCCGTGTGGGGGGAGGAAAATGCCAATAGTTTTAAATTTCCGCTGAACATGCAAATGCCCCTTCTTGGCCTACCCCCACACCTTAACTCCTCCCCGTGGGGAGGGGGGGGGGGGCTGGAAGAACGCAGTGTGAAGATTTATACGAGTTTGAACTTGGATAATTGAGCAGTAATCGGGAGGCCAAATCTACACAATCCGGTGTGTCCCTGAGCAAAGCATTGGGCACAAGGGCACCGAATGCCTGCCGAAATTAGCGTTTCGTTTCTTTAGCGTTCGCTGCTTACTGCTGCCTTCCAGATACATATCATTCGCTCGTGCACGTGGACATGGCAAAATCGTGTGGGGTATGCTTGGCATGATGTCCTGACGGTGCGCTAAAGGACCCACTCAGGAAAGGCGAAATTTGTTACAATTATACAATCACACGGCCAGTACCACCAACGCCCACCCCTCCCGAATTGGGTTGGAATTGTCGTTTCTTATGCTGCGGCAAAAGCTGGTGCTTTAAGCTCCAAAACAGTGCACCTAGTGGGAAGGAGAGGAGAGTTTGGAGGGTTTTGAGTAGAAACTTTTCTTTTTACATTAAACCACCCCACACACAGTCACGTTGGCTGGTTTGATGGATTGTGGAGTAAAAAGTTGTGCCGCTGCCGATAAATCTTTGCGATCGGCTTGAATTGTTTTTTTGGGGTTGATTGTAAGCGGTTGCGACACAACATGCGAAATGTTTTGCTAATGTTTCGTAAGTTTTTGCTAGTATAAAAATAAAAAAAAGGTTAATTATGTATCATACATGCCTTAAGGTATTTAAGGCACGCAACTTTTCATGTTATTCATTTTGCTTATAGAAGGATATAAACAGAAAAGAAGATTAAATATAAAGAATTGTATGTAACTAAGTTGCATGATTTTACTCTTACTAAAATTAGTACAAGAAAATGCTTATACAAGTACAGTAGAAGAAAATGTTAAGTGATAGTTGATATAATGCCACATCTTTAAGTCTTTTTAAAAGCATTATAACTGTTAGGTACAATTAACCATTAGTTGATTAATTTAATAAAATTAAGTTAAACTTTTCTTGCAACATTGAAAAATGAATCATCAAAGTGTTGGAGTATGTTTGCAACTATTTAACAACTGAAAATACGCAATTAACAGTGTATTTGCTGTACGATATACGCTTGAAATGTTTTTTTAGTTTCAATAGTCCTTTGTTAGCTATTTAAGAAAAGGCTGATAATTTAAATCATAATTTAATTTGATTAAAATATGAAGGATTGAATTATACCATTAAAACTAGTTTGATTTAATTCATTTGTAAAATAACTTAAATATAAAAAGTAAAACATAAAGATTAAAAAAGGTTAGTTAGACACATGTTTTTAATACTCCAAATTAATATTATGTATTTGCTATAGATTATTCCAAAACGAAAACAGGTCTTACTTTTCTAGTCACGTGACGTGATATATTGCTCAGTTTGTCTAATATTCTATTACACCCAGAATAAATCAAAATTGTCTCCGTCGCTTGAAACGTGACATACGAAACTGGTTGCAAAAGTGACTTCCGAAAATTTCGCCAAACTCATTTACATGTTCCGTAATGCTTTCGCATGCCTAATTGAAAACAATTGTGTCTTCGTCTTCAAACCTGTGTAAGGCCAAAACCCACCACAAAGCAACGTTTGATTTACACGCGCACGTCGAGCGCACGGAGCAACTTTCTCTTGTGACGGAGTGTAATATTTACCCCCATACCATAAAGGCATGTCCTACCACCCATCTCCCTTTCTCCACACCCCACTTCCCAATTGCTAAACGAGGTGGGGGGAGATGGAATCGACGTGTTCGCTCGTGCTAAACCCAGCGCTAACTGCACAGCGTTTACTGTTTGCAGTGTCCTGTGAAGGCGAATGAGCGATGCCATTGTCGGTCACACTGCTGCTGCTGATGGCGATCAAGATGATACTGATGATGATGATGCTGACGATGATGACGCGTTGTGGCATAATTTTTCGATAAAAAAGAGAAAAGGCAATGGGCAACGATAAGCGGAACCACCGGTTCAGCGATTATGATTGCACTCGTGAAAATTTCGCCCAGTTCCGGATGCGGGAGCATAATCACAATCCTATTAGAAAACTGCAACACGAGGCGCGTTTAACGAGGCAGAGATAAATCCCGGGGAAACAGAACAGTAAAAACCCGTTTCCCATCGAAAAGTTTTGAGCCGGGTCGGATGCCCAAGCAAAGTCAGTTTCTTCACCGAGTAGAGAGTAGAGTAAATAATTTTCCATCCGTTTTGCTTTCGGGGGCCGGCTCTTATTTCGGTTCCGCTTGTTCCGAATGCGAAACGTCCATAAAAACGGTGCTTGTCAAGTAGTTTGGTATGCTGGGAAGAAAATATTGAGGTTGATCATGCTTGCCAAGTTATTGTGTCGGGGGGATCCGATCATCATCGGCGACGACGATCTTGCGATGCGCACGGCAAGAAGAGTTCGTTTTGTTTTTGGAACACTCACTCACTCACTCACTCACTCTGACACACACACCCACGCGTCCACCTTTTTTCTCAAAAGCCCCGGCACCGGGGTGTCGATTGCGGTGAAGCATAAAAATATGCAAATTAAACCCATAAATTGTCCATGGCGAATGGCGGGCGAAAGCACGCCGGCTATAAAATAAAGTTATCCAGTTGCCGGCGTCTTGATGGACAGGGATGGGCACACTGTGTTTGGCCTGCTTGTGGGTGTGTGGGTGTGGGTGTGCCGCACAAATCAGACAATCTTCCCCAAACCGAACTGTCGCAATTCCCAAGATGCGCTGTTGAGAAGTTGATGCTGTTCTCAGTTGCTCTGTGCTTGTGCAGGCCTTCAAATGAAATAATCCTCAACCGCAACCGTGTGTCAACAGCGGGGAAAGCGCCTACAGAGGGTGGAAAAAAGAGGAGAGGGGAATAGAATTGCACAGGGTGGTGAAAGCTTTCATCCCCTTGTGCTTGATGGTCGATGGACGCGAGTTTGCCGCGCGCTCCGCAAATGGCAACTGACACTAATAAAGTTATAAAGTTGAGTTATTCATGGTGCGAAATAAAATTCAATCCCCAATCGCGATGGCGGGTGTGTGAAGCAGTTGACCAACCCGATGGGGAACGGGAAAATCAACACCCGAGACGAATTTCCCATCCACCCCAGCCAGTATCGATGTACGTCAATCAGCCATTTTAGGCTTGTTGTTTTCGGTCGTTTTCTACGGCATTGCTGCATGACCAAGCCGTTTTCCCTCTCGTTCACGGCTTTCACGGCGAGTAACATTGTGCCACACAATACCCCCACACCCAAACACGAGGCCGCGACAAGCGAACAAAAAACGGTGGCTTCGTATGGATTTATTTAATTTGCATGCGTCTGCTGGTTTCGGGTACTGGCGCGCGCTTTTCGCTAGTCGCCCTCTTTCCAAGGGAAAGTTTTCCTTACGAAAAATCCTTCGCGCCCTTCGGTCGCAATATGAAGGTACCGGGCCGCCCGGGTTTTTGCGGTGAAACTTTTGCAGTTTCGCTCAGCTGCATGTAATGTGCAGAGGGAGAACTCCCTGTGCCTGTGGGACCGTGAAGTGAAACTTCGATTAAACCTTACCCCATTGACCTTTGGAGCATGGTGTCAAGGCAAAACGGAAGACTACAGCATAAAAAAGAAAACAAAACCATGGGAATGTTACGTGTGCACTCACATCTCACCAATGTACCTCGCCCAGCCGCCGTAAAGCGCCGTTAGGGCTGCTTTTTCGCTCACATGCAGCTCAGCTAATAATCTTTCTCACTCTCGCACGCTCTGCTTCTTCCTCACAGAGATGATCGGCTTTCACTGAACGAGTTTACACTGATCTGTCGGGCGCTGTTCCGGAATGATAAAGGTCACATCTACGTGGTACCGTCTGATCGTCTGGAGCAGATGTTCGCCGTGTTCGACAAGAACGAGGACGGCTACATCGATCGGGAGGAGTTCCAGTTCTGCTGGAACCAGTGGATCAAGACGGTGAGTGTTGTACTAGTACTAAGAAGCAGGAGCAGTTGTAAAAACACAAGTAAAAAGGGCCCATGCCCTTTTTGCACGCTCGGTAAGGGTTTGTATTCGCGTGTTTTGTTTCGCTTTTGCCGCGAAAATCAAATTTCCACTGCACTGAAAAGGAATGTGTAGGGAAATTAAATTTATTTGCAAAAAAGTAACACAAACCCCCCCTCAGAACAGTGACGTAATAACGCGGCTTTTGTGTGTGAGTGTGTGTGTGTGCGGGTTTGCAGTTGTTGGCGTTCAAGTTCAATCGCTCGCTCGCGGAGCCAGCCAGCCAGTCCGGACGTGCAAAAATGGCAATCGATTTCAATCAACGTTCTGTTCCGGGGTGGTAAACCTTCCCGGAGCAAACCACCCAACCCCCTTCCCCCTCAATACGAACCAACTACCCCCACCACCGAACTCCTTCGCCCGGTCTGGAAATGGAAATGGAACGAGTTTCGTTCTTGAGCAACTAGAGAAAAGTACGCCCAGCGAAGTAGTTCAAAGGCCACCAACCGGCGGGTGTGGTAGTGAGTGCCTCTGCCCAAGGCCAGCAGGAAGATGGGGAAAGGACCCGATGAAATACATTGAAAAAGTAAGCAAAAGAAGCAAACACAAAAAAGAAAGAAATCTGGCTCGTAACGTATAAAGCCAAAGCCAATCGCGAGGAAAGTACCAGGCTTGAGTATTGCTTGGAAGAAAATCAATCATTCCGGTTTGAGGAGTCCTTGGATCGGTGGTTACGCTCTGGCGGACGGAAAGACGGGACCCGAGTTCCTCGCGAAGTAGAGAGAGAGACGGCAGAGAGCAATCTGTCTTCATTCCGTTGCGGGATGAGTCGAAGCATTTGAAGTCGCACACAGCCAGCCTGTACTACCTTGCCCGGTACCGTCCGTGCAGGAGCGTCCCAATTTCCCTTCCGGAAATGGCAGTCCTGGTTTGACTGCCGTGGCACCGCAGCACAGAACGGGTGTTGCAATCCACCTGCAGGCAACTGACCTTGCAGTATTGACTTTTCGATTGCCCTGTGCGCTGTTTAATTTTCTTACGATGCCTTCGAACAATCGCTGGTTAACCGGTTTTAAATTGTGCGCAGATGATTTATTTCTCTAGAGCTGTGAGAAGGAAGGAAAACCAACACTTGACAAAGCAGCTTTATTGGAAATCAAATTATAAAAATGGGAAGAATTTCATCTGTATTGCATACGTTTAGGTGTTTTTATTTTTGTCTAGCTAAAGTCCCATCTAAAGGCGCTAGGCCACGAGTGTCAAAAAGATGTGACATTTGCGAGCATTTGACAACATTTTTTGACGTTTGCTCAAAACGTAAACAAAATGTCAACAATGTAAACATACTTTCTTGCAAGATGATGAAGTCGTCAATAACTCTTTCTTCTGAGCCTAATTAGCTCTGTGCCTATAATGTGACAAAATAAAATGCAACTTCTTTGTCAAGATGCAACGATGCAAAGATATGCAACGTCCAAATTGATATTACTTCCATAAGAGATTAATAATAACATCAGTAAACTATTCATGCTTTGATGTTATATCATATTTATGATGAACTGGATGAAAGGGTTTTTAAATAATTTCTATCATTGTTCATGTTCTATCGAATGGCACTGTGGTGATATTAAAATATGCTACCACACTGGATACTATTTTAATTAAAACTGACATAAATGGCTTTCTGTAAAATGTGCTACCATATACATTCAATCATTCCTAAAAAAAAAAAAACATGCTACCATTTTGCAGAATGCGACTAAAGAAGAGGCCCTAACATTCCTTTCATCCTTTCATATGGCATATGGCAATGGGAAATAATGGAATTCCGCACGGCTACCGATGTGGCATGAACGGAGCGCACTAAAAACTTCAAATTTCTACCAAATCATGCAAGCTGTCGAAGTGTGAGGCACATCAGAAAATACACAAAAAAAAACGTAAAACAATTCCATCCATTTCAATCAACGTCAACGGCTTGTCGGCTTATCAATCAACGCGCCTAAAAGGGACGATGGGGATGTTGAGCAGTGCTGCTAACATTTACGACTGACGTACGCATTAATTAAACCACCGGCACAAAGTTTCATGCGATGGAAATGGAGACACAGTAAATCAATTAAAATGTCGATATTTGATTTCAGATTGTGGGATAGAACGCACCCTGCTGCATCTAGAACCAAATAGTTTTTTTTTATTATTATTGTGTTTTTTTCGGTAGCATTTCTGGTGTAAATGTGGTTTTGTGCGAGAAGACAACAGCAAAAAAAACACGTAAATATAAATCGATGATCGTAATTTAAGTGTAAAATAAAATTATAATCATTCAATTACATCGATACGATAAAGCTCGTGCATTTGCTGCTGGTCGGCAGGTTAGATTGATCGGGTAAAATTAATTTGCTTCTTGCTGATTTATGTGTTTCCGGGGTTTGGTTTTGTTTCAAACACACACACAAGTGAAAGCTCAAAATCCCTTTTCTTCCACCCGCTCACCATGATAACGCTGACACACGGACACCTATGCCAAACTCGTCTCCTATCTGCCATAGAGAAATACAGGGTTTCCAGAGATATTTTATGATAGTTCATATATTTTTGAATCGGTTAATCTTTTTTTGCGACATAAATATAAAACTTAAACCGAATTATGAGAAATATACTTAATAAACAACCATTAGCGTTCATGTTTCAACATATTACACTCATGTTTCTGGTACAATATTTAGTATATGTATTTAAATTATGCTAGCAAATAAATGCACCAGCTAGACCTAAAGCTAATATATTACAAGCAAAACAAATTGCAAAAGAAAATAAAATTAATGCTCATTTAACTAACAGTTTTAAATTATGTTTTATATTTACGTGTTTGCATACTTCTTAACGTCCAAAAACTTACTGCGAAACCGTTCAAAAACTGTGAGACGGATTCAAAAATATCTAAGAACATTTCATAAAACCCTATGAAATCGCCAGCAAAAAAACTCACAACATGCCCTGTAAAATAGGACACAGTATTAGGTGGTATTAGTCACAGGGAAAGCGAAACGAGTCGAGAAAATCTGGCCGTCGATAAATTAGACCACAACCTTCCAGTTTGCCACAAAAGTTGATGAAGTCATCTATTGCTCCATTAGCTAGCCCGTTTAAGCACCCGAACCACCTCATTGCTAAGCCGGAAACGTTCTGCCTGCGGACGAATCCATTTTGCAACGGTGAAGAAGAAGGTACCTTTCCCCGTTTCCGTTGATTCTCCGAAAAAAAGCCCTATTTGTGGATATTTTCCTCCTCCCCAAGATAGGGAGAAACAGACACCCGTCCACGTCCTATCTGCGCCTATCCGTGTGCGATCGGTACGACTTATGGCGTGGAAGGCATGAAGAAATTTTCCGATTACGGGGTGGATTTTTGCCGCTTTCCACCTTAACGCACTGTGTGTAGTTTGATTTCGCTCAATAACATACGCACATTGCTTAGATTACGGGGAAAGGAGTTTCCTGGGAGTTTTTTTTCCAGGGAGCTCCCTCTGTTTGCTTGGGACAAAACATTCCTACACGGCGACTTTCGTTGCTCAGTTCCATAGGTGTTCCCGACAAGCACGTCCCGTCAAGTGGCTTCCTGCACGAAACGAATCGGTTCGATTTGCAACTCGATTTTCGAACTACGTTTCATTTGTTCGAGCGCACACACAGCCCGACAGCCCGACGG